>CAODLS011482024.1:0-13278 GCA_948243855.1 Flueggea neowawraea | reverse complement strand
TCCCTGAAATTGAACAAAAACACATTCTGCGAGACCGAATGAACATACACGAGGCCAAGTGACTTCCAACCAGCCATTGCAAAACTTTCAATAGCCAAAAACCTTGGAATAGCACCATAGACACTCCCAACAATTGCATTTCCACTTCTGAGACTCTTTCGCTAACTCACACCGTTGAAATTTCGCTACCTTCATACCATCCCTAACAGAAGGTGAAACATACCTGAGAGATCCGCATACTTCCCTCTGTTATTAGCAAACAACTCACTCCATCGCTGCCCTTTCCCCTTACCCACAGAAGGCTCCATAAGTTGCAAAGGCATCGAAGAATCAGTCACCAAAGCAGGAAACTCATCTTTCGCAGTCATATCTACATGTGACTCAGCAGAAGACGAATCAGGCCTAAAACCATCCTCCTTACCCAGATCTATAACCAATACAGGAGAAGATTGCAGATCTAAGAGCGACGATCCGCAAATCTTCTCGTGAACCCCTACTTGAGCCTTAGAAAGAGAGGCTTTCTTCGATCGCCGACCCATAGACGGAAGACGTAAGCGTCGTGCCAGATAAACAAGAAAACCTAATTTCGACGACTTTCACTCACTAAAGAAGAGAGAGAACAGTTTCTTTGAAATCTTGGAATTTGTTATTCACGCTACAAATTTCCCCTGCAACAATTCCGAAAACACAATGTTATCATCAAGAGTTCCATTCTCTGCATTTTCGAAAACCAGAATTGGACAGTTGGTTTCTAAACAGCAACCCAACAACTTGAGTACATTGCTATGAGAACTAAACACAGACGAGAACACAATCTCCCTAATGGGCCCGAATTAGCATCATCTTTAAATTTCACAACAATAGCGGGGCACTCTCGCACGGAACCCTTGTATAAAGTCTTACTGTGACATCTCCATATAATTCTGTCCTCGCTGTAGTTGTTTGTTGCCTTCTTAAGTTCTTTTGCGGAGAATATGTGAATTGGGCTAAAGTTATTGTCACAAGTGGAAATTAGTTCCGCGAATAGCTTCCTGGCGTTCTCGGAGAATGAGGTTGAATCTCTTTTCCCTCTCAAAAAAGCAATCAACTTGCTGTTATGTCAAAAATGATTCACAATTATTTTTTCCTCTCTGACAAACTGCTAATATATTGTTCAATAATAGTTATTTAAACAAACAATCTATCAATAGCATCCACTATCCAATCTTATAACAATCAATTAAAGAAATCTTGAAGAAAACTAAAGCTGCAAAGTTTCCGGAATTTGAATTGTTAAAAGAGCACATTTGTAAATTAAATTATTCAAACAGATAATATATGCAAGTAAGAGAGTATACCTGAAGATTGTAAACGCCATGGTGATTTGTGTTCTTGAATTCTGGTGTGAACTGGCTTGCTGGGAAACAGAGACAGACAGAATTCTAATAAACCAAGGAATTATTTCCGAATTTTTTTAATTGAAACTAACTACTCTGTCTTTGTCCGTTGACTCGATTGAGTAGTTTTTTTTCTTTAATTCTTATAAAGGGTAGTCATTCATCTCGAAATTAGAGCTTTTTCAGCCTTTAATCATTTCTCCCACTTCAAGAAGTTTTTTTTTTATTTGGACCCTGATTTCTTAGCAAATAGTTTCATTATTGTTTAATGGCTTAATGGCAAAAAAAAACATCTAAACTATTTCAATTGTATCAATTTTAACTTGAACTATTATAAATAGTAAAAAAAGACCCATAATATTCCAATTATATCAATTTTGGCTTGAACTATCATAAATAGAAAAAAAAAACCCAAATTATACGTATTATATCAAATTTGGCATGAGTTAAAATTTTTAACAAATATTCTGTCAAATGCCAATAAAGACCTAACATAACGTTAACATGGATGACGATTATTGAAATGTCATACAATCACCTGATGTTAGAAAAGCCCATAACAAATGAAACGACACAATTTCTATTACCCTGATGTCAAAGTTTAAAGTATGTTGATCAAAACAATGCAAGTAATGGAAACAATGTCGTTTTATTTGTTATTGATTTTTTTCTGATATTAGGTGGCGTGTATGACACTCCAGCAATCATCGTCCACGTAAATGTTCCGTTAAGTCTAAATTGGCATTTGACAGAATATTTGATGAAAATTTTAACTCATACCAGATTCGATATAATGCGTATAGTTTGGGCATTGTTTTGCTATTTATGATAGTTCAAGCCGAAAGCCGAAATTGATACAATTGGAATAGTTTGGGCTTTTTTTGCTATTTATGATAGTTTATGCCAAAATTGATACAATTGAAATAATTTGAGTTTTTTTTTACTATTTATGATAGTTCATGCCAAAATTGATACAATTGGAATAATTTGGGTATTTTGTGTCATTAAGCCTTGTTTAATTGAAACTAACTATTCTTCATGAAAATACAGATCAAGCCCCCAAATATAAAAGATGTCATCACATAGCCCCTGAAGTGAAACAATATTCTTTTTATATCCCTTCACAGTATCTACCACTAATTATTTGAAAAAAAAAAAGCAATACGATGGAGTGGTATTTACACTAAAAAATTAATGTTATTAAACATAAATTTCCAGATTAGTAGCAAGCGCCAAGCTAATTGGAGGAAACTGCCATGGAATTAACGTCATTGAGTAATCGTGACACTTGACTAATTTTAGGTCGGTCTTCTTCAGCAAAAGAGAGACACCGAAGAGAAATCGCTGCGAAAGCTTGCAACTGCAATTGTTTCCCAGGCCATGTTGGTTCTTGCAATATAGCTGCATCTACAATCTCACTGATACTCTTAGCCCAACTCTTTTTACCACGTTCTCGTGTCAACACATTCAGTAGTCCTCTCCCATTGACTTGGAGACGAGAAAGTTCGTCCATTGTTTTTCCAGATAATAGTTCAAGCAAAACTGCCCCTAAACTATACACATCAACCTTCTCATTGAAACAAGAAGTTGATAAGTATTCAGGAGCAATGTATCCATAAGTTCCTTTCACCGTATCCCTTACCCGAAATTCGCCGTCAGGAATGGCTACAGACAACGAGAAATCAAACAGTTTTGGAGAATTTTGATCGCCCAGTAAGATTGTTCTGGTTTTGATGTCTCTATGGATAATGGGTTTGGGGAACTCTGTGTGTAGATACGTGATCGCGTTGCATAAATCCATAGCAATTTGTAATCTACATTTCCATGTTAAAGGCTCGTTGTTTCTACCATTAAACTTGTAGTCTAATGCTCGAGCTGACTCTAATTTTAACGGCCGAAAAATTCGGTCAGCAAGAGTTCCATTCTCTGCATACTCAAAAACCAGAATCGGCAACTCTGTATCTAAACAACAACCCAACAACATCAACATGTTGTTATGAGAACCGAACACTGATGCAAACACAATGTCCTTAAAGGGTTCTTCACAAATAACAGTATCCACAAACTTCTTGACGATTATGGGGCAACCAGGGAGTAAACCCCTGTATAAGTTATAGTATCCGTCTTTCACTATAATTCGTCCCTCGTCATAATTATTGGTTGCTTTATTAAGCTCCTTTGCAGAGAAGATTTGGGTTGGATTGAAGTTGTCGTCACTGGAAGAAGTAGCTCTTGGAATAGCTTATTTACATTTCTTGTGAATGATCTCTCTCCCCTCAAGATGTCAATTATGTGCCTGTAAATGATTGGTAAACAATACAAGCGGTTAGATAAGAAATTAGGTTGTAGGGTTTTTTTAACTAACTCGTTAGAAATACTGCTAATCATTCGCTGAACCAGTGTAGCATATAATCACATAAAAAGATTATTATGGAAATTAGTTCAGTAAATTTTGTTCAAAGCCTTCAGAGAAGAGTTCTTGAGAGGCTCTTGTGGGTTGTGATAGAGTACATATACGAGCCAATAGGGAAAAATGATAACAAATTAAACATAAAAACTAACGACTGCTAGGAGGTATCTAGCGTAAAGATATATATGAAGAAGTACACAAAATCGTATAATTGGATCATGCTGGCATAGTGGTATTTCAAGTACATGTTAGATAATTGAAATATTAATAAAAGTAGTTATTTAGGTCGTGATGCCAAATATGTAGCAGTCTTATGTTTATGTAGTGATAATAAAAAAGAAATGTCAGGGAAACATGCGATAGATGATAATGCGGAATAAAGAGCAATCACACAAGAATACAAAATTTACGTGGTTTGATCAATAACCGATCTACGTCCACGGGCAGAGCACAAATATTCTATTATTCAGAGTTACAACTGGCCAAAAGGCACCAAGATTATTCTCAAACCACCTATTTATAGTATACAATGAAACTCTAGTCAAAATAAGCCACCCAAGTCCTAATACACGTATTAGAACCCTTTCTAAGTAGGAAAACACGTTCAGAATAGATTATACGGGCAAACCGGACAAGACACGGTCGAAAACCTCCAAGATACGGTTGAGTCATCGTGTCCGTGTAATAACCAGCAAGACACAGTCTGGGACACGGCCGTGTCCCAGGCCTTGTAATCCACTGTCTTGTCATTCCTTAGTCTTTTCGTCTCTAATATATCCCATTTCGACTTTACTTCATCAACTATTAATCATGACTTCAATCTTGATCAAGAAAATTGACTTTAATATTAACAAGAAATAATTAATTAAGTCCAACTCGAAGGATTTCCCGATCATATGAAAAAAAGAGATCGTACTGAAAATGGCGAAGGCCATGATGACAAGCGTTCTTGAATTCTGATCGGAAATAGCATTGGGCAGGGAAGCAGGGAAGATATGCTAATATAGCATATTTAATTAACAAGAAATTTCTTTGAAATAACCGAAACAACGTAGTCATTTGTCAGTTGACTGACTTGACTTCTTGTTTTCACACACTCAGTGACAACAATGTGCTAAGCCGATTAATCGCAACTTAACGGCTGTTAGCATATCGCGCTTGTGTGTCGTATCAATTTATCAAAATTATACGATTATAACAAATGTGTCAAAATTTTTAATCTTTTACATTTTTTATTTACACACTTATAACATAAAAACTTTTAATACATTTTTTTAATTCATTTAGTGATACAACAAATAATTATATTGTCACACAACTTATTTTATAAAATAAATAAACACAACTTAAAGAATAACATCAAAATAAATTAACCTATTTGTTGAAATAAAAACAAAGCAATATATATAATGACTTAAAATTGCGATTCCCAATCGCAATACCCCCTTAAAACGTCATTTTCAATCTGCACTATAAAGTACAAAAAGTGGGGATTTAGCGTCGAAAATAAGCTCATGCAAGTCTTTTGGATACGTTGGCAATTTGTTAACGGATTGCTAACGGTTTAGTTAACAGAGGGACTAAATCGCTTTGCAAAACTAAAACAAAGGACTAATTATGATTGACATTGAGATTAAAACAATGTTGAAATTGCAAAACTGTGTTTTGAAGTCAATCGAAATTTTTAAGTGTTTGATAATAATTTAAAAACTATGATTTGCATTCACAATGTCCCTTCAAAACTTTGTTTAAAAAAACTAAAATTTATTGCTTTTCTCACAAGAAAAAATTAAAACTATTCATCACAATTTTAAACCACCCATCACACTTTTAACCAAATAAATTTTTATATTCATAAAAATCACTTCTACACAACATCATTTGTCAATCAGTGCTTGCTAATGACACTTTTGCAAGTCATAATATTAAACAGAGCCTAAGAGAAAATAATCTACACTGTACAGTACCAAAAGGGGGGAACGAGCGTCGAAAATAAGCTCACATAAGTCTTTTTTGGATACATTGGCAATTTGTTAATGGATTGCTAATGGTTTAGTTAACAAATGGACTAAATTGCTTTGCAAAACTAAAAGAGGGGACTAACTACGAGGTTTTTAAAATACAAGGATGCGGTGCTTAATTTGGCCTAACCTGCAGCGAAAAATAGTTAATTTTTCAAACAAAAAAAAACACGCATTTAATAATCTACCTAAACCTCTGCTAACCTAAGGTGAGTTTTGAGACCTCAAAATTTCTAGGTACGTTTTACTACACAAACATCTCCAACTCAGTATTTTATTTTACAATAATTTATTTTAAAAATAAAATATGTCTAATAAAAATATCTTTAACTCACAATTTTATTTTTAACTTTAAAAAAAATATTCTCTCAATATTCTTTTAAATTACATTTTCTATCATTATTTTTTATAAACTAAATACATACTTAATTCTTTCTTTGTTATTCGTTAAACAAAAATAATTTTGTGGATTGACATATTATTACATATATATTATTTATTTTGATTAAAAATAAGTAAAATTTAATCGTAATATATTTTTAATTAAGAATTAATAATAAAAAATATTAAATAAACAAACATTACATTGATTAACTAATGAAAATACACACAACAATCGGAAAGAAAATAACACATAATTATTCAAAGAGATTGTATTATGTCATATTAATCTATGTTAGTATTAATCTACTATGTTGTTATTTTATAGTGCATGAATTTTTTTTAATTTTTATGAATTTATTTTTCATAAAATTGTATGAATTAATTAAATTATTAATTGACATTGTATTAAAATTAATTAACTATATCATTAATTATTTAAAACATACAAAAAAACATAAAAAAATATACAAAACAATATAAAATAGTCCACTGCTAGCAGGGGACTCTCCTGCGCCAACTTCAATCGTGTCCGTTGAACCAGAGAGACGAGACATGTTGTTCGTTGATCGAAACCATAGGAGGAGGCACAACTAGAGGTGGCATTTAAGGTCGGGCTGGGCCAATAGTTTTTGGCTTGCAGTCCTGTCCGACCTGTCTATTTTTTAAATAAAATAGGGTCTGGTCTGGGCTTAGCGGTTGGCCCAGCCCGAATGTATATATTATATATATTTTTTATATTATATATATATAATATATAATATATTAATATTAATATTAATTTGATGTATTATGTGTTATAAGTTAGTAAAAATGATATCAATTATAAATTTAATAGTTGTTTAGTATTTATTAAAGTATAATTTATATAATAAAGTATATATTAATTATATTTTGATTAAAAAAATTATAAAATATTAATATTTAAAAAAATGTTCGGCCCGCCCTTTTAGCTCAGTGTACCGGGCCTGGCCAGACCCGTCTCTACCCGGTCAACCGGACTAAAAATTTAGAGGGGTGGTCCGGCCATGCCCACCCCTAGGCACAACGTGATGTTAGCAGTGGCAAGGAGGAGGCGCGACTAAAGTTGGCGGCGGTTAGGGTTTTAACGCAACATCAAACGGTTCTGCAACAAAATACTGTAACATTAGTCTTTTAACGCCTAAAATTTTGCAAAATAACAATGCTAGTCTCTAAATTTGCACAATCACACAATTTAAAAATGAAATCCATATAATCTGTTTTTAAAAAAGTTTTATACACTTGTACATATGTGTACAAGTGCACACTAAAAAATGTATATGCTTGTATACCTGTGTACACTAATGTAAACTTATTTACACTAAAAAATTGTAAACGTTTATACAATTGTGTACACCAATGTACACTTATGTACACCATTTGAAAACTATTAAATCAATTTAAAAAATTAAACTATAAATGTCTTGTACACCAACTAAAGTTCATTAAATCAGTTTAAATAAATTGTAAACGTCTTGTACGCTATTGTACACCATTGGACACCCTTTCAAAAAATTATATATATTTTTTGAAAAATTCAGGGTTGTTGAGTTAAAAAAATTCATTATTTTTTAGAAAACTAAAAAACAAAATTATAAAAATGAAAAATTTGTTCATAGAAAATTAGAATTTTTCATTATTTTCTATTTTATTTTAGAAAATAAAACCAATATAGAAAACATAAAACATAAAATTGTTTTTTCAACTAAACATAGCCTTAATTTCTCACGAAAGTCAATTTTTTGCAAAAAAATACCTTTCATTTGCAGTGAATTTTTCAGAAAGCGATATTTTTAATATTTGTTTAACATTTGGTGATATTTTTTATTTTTGGAATATAGTGATGTCATTTTTCAGATTGGCATATTCATTTGTTATAAAAGTGTTATTCTCCCTATTAAAAATTTCACGTTTAGATCCAATTATGAATGGTTATGGAATTGCAATTCTTGAGTTTTACAAGGAATTACAAATCCACAAAATCAAGAAATTAGAATTATGTGGAATTTGTACATCGCTATTCAAATAATGTAATACAAATTCCTCATTAAATTCTCTTATTCTATTTCATGTTAAAACCTTGAATAAAACATGCTGTAAATGTTAATATCCAAGAGAAAATTAGAAGATCACATCAAAAGTTTTTGTCAACGGAAGCCACAAAACCTCTGTTCATAAAGTATTGGCAAATTGCCATTAGAAAATAGAGGTAAAGATTATTGTAACACTTTGATTCAAACAAAGAAAGTTGATCTAAATAATAGAACGAATACTATAATATATCTTATATATTAATTAATTATAAAAAGCAAACGTGTCATATGCCATTCCTCCTAATAATTTCCTGGCAAACTTTTCTGTTTTCCCCTTGGACTCTCCCTTTTGGTATATATAGACATAAGTCTACCTCTTCTCTTTCTAATCCTAAAATCTACAATTAACTCCGAAAGTACTTCGGAGAAAAGGCCTCTCCCACCTGGACCTAAGCCATGGCCACTGGCCACTCATCGGCAACATTCTCCATTTGGGCACAAAGCCTCACATCTCAATGGCCCAATTCGCCAAACTTCATGGTCCTTTGATCTCATTTAGGATCGGTTGACAACTACTCATTGTCGGTTCATCTCCGGGGGCTGCTGCTGAAATACTTGGAACTCAAGATCGCTTATTATCAGCTCGATATGTCCTGAAGGCAATACCTTTCGATGCTCGTGAACTTGATGAAACGTCACTCATTTGGTCATCTTGTCACGAAAAACTGGAAAGCCTTGAGGACCCTTGGTAGAACAGAGTTTTTCTCTGCCAAAGCTATCTGTTAGGAAAAACAGGCGATAGAAGAACGCAGAATTAAATAAGGACAATCATACAAGAATACGAGATTTAGTGGTTTGATCAATCGACCTACGTCCACAGGCAGAGAGCTAGTAATTCTATTATTTCTGAGTCAAAACAGGTTATAAAGCTTACAACGGCATTCAAAAGGCTTATATGAATTGTCTCAAACCACCTCTTTATAGTTTATAATGAATCACAAGTCAAAACTAATTAGGAAAACCCTAAAACCAATCATAAACCCGTCTAAATTGGCTTACACGGACAAAAGGAGTAAGACAAGGTCGAAAGAAGTCAAGACACGATCACTTTTTCGCGTCCGTGTGAAATCGGACAGTACACGGTCTGACACACAACCGTGTGTCAACTTTGCCCATTACACAATCTAGGACACGATCGTGTCCCAGGCCATGTCCTTCACTGTTTCACCAAAACTCTTCCTTTTCGTTTTCAATCCATCCCATTTTGACTTGCTTCATCAAACATCAACATGACTCCACAATTATTCAAGAAATTCCACTTTAATTTCAACAATTCTCCGCCTTAAAGTGAATTTTCTTTTCCCGTACAACTCTGAACCTAGAATCACTTCTTTGTCACACCCCCGAAGGGCCTCAAGTCCTGCAACCATGAACCAAGTCCAATATGGACTTCTCTCCACTAGCTAGCTTTACCTCTTTACCATCTACACCTAAAAACACACCACCCCTCATTTTTTCCTGTGTTTTCCAGTGATTGCCTTTCTTTATCACCAACATACTTATCATGCATTGGTTTCCTTGTTGTTATCTCTCGTGGATCAACCTGATCGAACTTTGACTATTCCGAAGTCTTGATCACAAACTCCACTCATTTTTCTGCAGAACTGACAACAGTACTTAACCCATTAGTAACTATCGAGTTACCAATCAAGGTGTAAATGTCATTCCACAATTTACCCTTCATCACTACCAAAGAACCTTTGAACACCCGAATTCCTCCACTTTTTCCAAAGAAACCATAACATTGCTTAGCCAAAGCACCAACGGAAATCAAGTTCCTACGCAAGCCCGGGACATGCCAAGCATCAAATTTTTTGACCATCCCGTTATGCATCATAATCTGCACAGAACCACTACCTTCAATACTCACATTCTCACTATCTCTCAATTTCACACTACCTCTCCATTCTCTAAAAGAATTAAACAGTTTCCTATAATTAGTCATGTGATAAGTTGCATCAGCATCAATAATTCAGCTATCTTCAGATCTAGATGAAATAACTGTCAAAACTTCACTGTTTTCTCCCTTACAGAATTATCTTAAACCACAGAATTATTCTGAACTACTGTTGCCCTTGATTCCTTACCGTTTCCCCTATGTGGACAATTCTTTTTTACGTGTCCAATCTCCTTACAGAGATAACACCTCAACCCATACTTCTTTCCCATTCTATTCCCCTCACTCACAGTTAACCCGGACTCCACACTGTCTCTACCTGAACTAGAAGTTAGCCTCTTCAGTTTTTTAGACAACAGAACATCCTTAACATCATTAATCGAGATTCCATCTCTACCATACATTATAGTATCAACAAAACTCTCATACGAGTCAGACAAAGAATATAGCAGAAACATAGCTTGATCCTCTTCCTCGAGTTCAACACCAACACCTTTCAAATCTAATATAATCTTATTAAATCTATCAAGATATTATTTTCCCTGCATCCCTTCGGTCATCTTTAAGGTATACAACCGCCTTTATCATAAAGCTTATTCGTCAGAGACTTCTTATGATACATACTTTCAAGCTTACTCCACAAGCATGCTGAAGTACTTTCATCAGCTACCTCCGTCAAGACTTTATCTGCCAAACTCAATAGAATTGTACTATGCGCCCTTCACAATCTCAGCTTTCTGCACCTCTATCAGCTCTTCAAATAATTTCTCTTCAGCTTTTAACGCCTTCTCGCACTTCTGCTGAACTAGAATTGCCTTCATCTTCATCTTCCACACCGTGAAATCATTCGACCAATTGGATTTTTCAATATCGAATTTGTATGGAGACATCTTTTTTCTGCAAAATCAAAGCTAGGAGTTTCTAAACAAACTTCTGTGGCTCTGATACCACTTGTCAGGAAAAACAGGCGATAGAAGAATGCAGAATTAAACAAGAGCAATCACACAATAACACAAGATTTACGTGGTTTGGTCAATCGACCTACGTCCACGGGCAGAGAACTAATAATTCTATTATTTCTGAGTCAAAACAAGCTACAAGCTTATAACGGCGTTCAAAAGGCTTACATGAATTGTCCCAAGTGTAAGTCCCAATATGAAGAATGACATTCCAAGAGGGGGTGTGAATTGGAGTTTTAGTAAGTTATAAACTTTGTTGAAAATCTTTGGCAATTTAACACAAATAACAAAGTTCTTTTTAACTCAAAATCAAAGTGTAAATGCAGAAGCAATAAAATTACCAATACACAAACAAAATATTGCAAGTAAAGTAAATGAGGGAGAGTAAGGGAGATAGAAAATCAAAGCCTGATATTTATAGTGGTTCGGTTTCTTGACCTACGTCCACTCCTCTAAATCTACTAGAGAGTTCAATCAATTAACTCCTCACTTCAGGGTGGAGGGAAACCGTTACATCTTGTTTTTACGGGATCAACAAGAAAATCGTTACACCTTATTTTTGTGGGATTAACAAGCAAACCGTACCTCTAGTTTTTGCGGGATCAACTAGGAAACCGAACTACTAGTTTTTGCGGGATCAACTAGGAAACCGAAACTCTAGTTTTCTAAGGCTCACTAGAAAACCTATCTACCCCAATCAACAACAGTGCTTGTAACAAATTTTAACCCAAAGAATGTAACAAGATGAAGTTTGCACAAACCCAATAAGATTGCAAGTGAATAGCTCAAGATGGGTTATAAGGTAGAGAAGAGAGATAGAATGAATAGCAATTCTTAGCAAGGGTATCTCTTACTTTTCTTTTCATCTGGAACATGTATTTATAGTCACTCTTAAGAATATAGTCGTTAGAGCCTCGAAGTAGCCGTTGTGAGATCAAACAAATTCTGCTCAATAATGACGTCACCCTTCACTACGTGCGTTGTTCTCCTTCTACGCGCGTAGTTCATCGTTCCATCTGAGTTCTACGTGCTGTGTATGTAAGTCTACGTGTGTTGATAGAACTCCAATAGTCTTGGCTTTGATAGGATCTTCATCTACGTGCGTTGGTAATCTTCTATGTGTGTTGTATGATGTTCTGTGTGCGTTGCTCCAAATTTTCAGAATGTTGTCACGTTGCCCAGACTTCTTCTACGTGAGTTGCATGGCCTTCAATGTACGTGCCTTGTTCTTCATTAGCGCGCCTTAATGAGTCAGATTAATTTTCCAGTAAGCTCTAGTCATCATCCACCCGAGTTGTTCCTTCTTCTATGTGCGTAATTGAGTTTCTGATTTTTAATAGCGCTCGCTTTTGAGTCATTAGCTCGCCTAGTTGCCTCATCTGAGCAATTCGATTTGGCATGTCCGCGTGTTGCTCTATGGTCAGCGTGCCTTAGTCTTGTCCATAATAATTCCAAAATATCAGACTATTCGCTAAGGTACGTTGTTGCATCATTAGTGCGCGTTGGTAGTTCATTAGCATGCTTTAAGGATCCCTCAGCGTGCGTTAATATGCATCAACGTGTTTTGCTTAACTTTTCAGTTGTTTTGTTGAATCATCAAAAATTAGACGGATTTTTCATGTTGTCCATAAAATGGCGCAACACCAAGCCACCTATTTATAGTATACAATGAATTACAAGTCAAAATTAATTAGGAAAACCCTAAAACCAACCCCTAAACCCATCTGAATTGGGTTACACTGACAGAAGGAGTTAGACAGGGTCGAAAGAAGTCAACTTTTCCCATTACACAGTCTAGGACATAACCATGTCCTTCCTGTTTCGCCAAAACTCTTTCTGTAAAACCCCGAATAATTTTTATAATTATTTTTGGATAATTATATTTGGAGTAATTATTTTGAATAATTATTGGTGGATAATTATTTTTGGAATAATTATTTTGAATAATTATTGGTGGATAATTATTTTTAAATAAATTTGGGTAAAAAAATTTGAATTTTTATTTTTGATGATTGTGAGAGTTATTAATTAGAGAAGTATGATTAAATTAAAATTTTAAGTATTGTTATGATAATTTTGATATATATAAAGGGAAGTGGGATAGGATTGAAAAAAAAAAA
>CAODLS011481839.1:0-13254 GCA_948243855.1 Flueggea neowawraea | reverse complement strand
TTTCCAAGAACCATGAGAATTATTCATTTCTTGGAATTTAACATGCTAAATTTTTTTAGCACTTTATCGATGTATACATTTTGACTTAGTTCAATTAGCCTCTTAGATCTATCTCTATAGATTTGTATCCCTATGATACATAAGGTTTTACCTAAGTCTTTCATTGCAAAATACTTTTCCAACCAAGTCTTGACACCCTGCAAGGTAGGAACGTCATTTCCAATGATCAAGATGTCATCAACATACAGTACTAAAAACACTACTGCACTCCCACTAACCTTCTTGTATACACAAGACTCATCTTCATTCTTGATGAATCCAAACGCGTTGATTGCTTCATCAAAACAAAGATTCCAACTTCGGGATGCTTGGTTCAAACCATAAATTGATCTTTGAAGCTTGCATACCTTCTTAGGACTCTTTGGATTGACAAAACCTTCGGGTTGTATCATGTACACATCTTCAATGAGGTTTCCATTTAGAAAACCAGTTTTGACATCCATTTGTCATATCTCAGATTCATAATATGCTGCTATGGCATATAGAACCCTAATAGATTTAAGCATGACGACTGGTGAAAAGGTTTTATCATAGTCAATACCATGAGTTTGTTTGAAACCTTTTACAACAAGTCTTGCTTTGAAGTTTCCATTGGTTTTAATCTTGTAAATCCATTAACAATCAATGATTTTGACTCCATCAAGGGGATCCACGAAGTTCCAAACTTGATTATCATATATAGACTACATTTTTGGCTTCATGGCTTCATGCCATCTTGCAGAATTTGGATCTACAATCACCTCTTGGTACGTTGTAGGCTCATTATGATCTACAAGAATCATTCCTTTATCGTCAGTTATGAGAAATCCATATCTCTCAGGCTCGTGACGATTCCTAAAGGACCTTCTTGGGCATTGTGTAATGGATTCAGACTCCACAACGTCTTCAATCTCTGTTCCATCTTCAGCGGCTATTTATGGTTCTTTTATTTTCTGTAGAAGTACTTTAATGCCACTAGTTTCTTTGGAAATAAACTGTCTTTCCATGAAGACACCGTTCGAGTAGCAAACACTTTGTTGTCGGAATGATTATAAAAATAATATCCTCTTGTTTCCTTTGGATAACCCACAAAATATACATTTTTCGGATTTAGGTGCTAACTTTTCTGAAACTTGACGTTTCACAAAAGTTTCGCATCTCCACATCCTGAGAAAAGACATTAAGGGATTTTTCCCATTCCATATCTCATATGGTGTATTTTCTACCGTTTTAGATGGAATTCGGTTAAGTATGAAAGCAACAATTTCTAAGGCATAACCCTAGAACGAAATTGGAAGATCTGTTTGACTCATCATAGAATGAAACATATCTAATAGAGTTCAGTTTGTTCTTTCGAACACGCCATTCCATTAGAGGGTTCCAAGAGGAGTTAGTTGTGAGACAATCCCACACTTCTTAAGATGATTGTCAAACTCTTGGCTTAAATATTCTCCACCATGATCGGATCAAAGTGCTTTAATAGTCTTGCCAAGTTGGTTTTGTACTACATTTTTAAATTCCTTGAACTTGTCAAAGGATGCAGACTTATGGCTCATAAGATGACTCTCAGTCATTTTACCTAACAAACAAGATTCGCATATATCAAATGATTCGAAATCAAATGAGTGAAGTAATCCATCTTGATGGAGTTTTGAAATGTGTTTCTCATTTGCATGGCCCAAACGACAATGTCATAAGTAGGTTTATTTTAAATCATTTGATTTTAACCTTTTATTAATGTTATTGATGGGGTTGCTTTGTTCCAAGTTTAAAATATAGAGACCCATAAATAAGGTAGCATTACCATAAAATATGTCCTTATGATAGATGAAAAGATTATTATTCTTAATAATAAAATGAAAATCATCATTGTCTAAACAATAAACAAAAGTAATATTCTTACTCAAAGTAGGAACATAATAACAATTCGATAATTGTAAAACAAGTTCACTAGGCAAAGTCAATTAATAAGTTCATACGGCTAATGCAACAACTTTTGCTCCATTGACTACTCTTAGGTCCACTTTACCTTTCATCAGTGTTCTACTATTTCTCAATCCCTGTAAATTAATACAAATATGAGCTCCACATCCAGTATCAAATACCTATGAGAAATTAGTAGACATATTGATTTCTATAACAAGAATACCTGAAGCGGAAGGCTTTCTCCCCTTCTTCTTTAGCTCTTCCAAATAGAGTTTGCAATTCCTTTTCCAATGACTCGGCTCATTGCAATGAAAGCAAACCTCTTGCCTTGGTTATCTTCGGTCTAGGCTTGTTGGGTTTGGACTTTCCTTCACCTTAGCCAACACTCTTTGGCGTACCCTTGCCTTTTTCCTTTTGTACCACAAGTACATCATTGGTCTTAGGAATGCTCTTCTCGGCATTCTTCAACATACCAAGTAACTTGGTGATGGACTTATCCAAGTTGTACATATTTTAGTTCATGACGAACTAGTCATAACTACTTAGGAGTGACCCTAAGATCATATTTATGGCCAACTCCTTATTCAATGAAGCACCAAGTCTATCAAGGTGATCAATATAACCTTTCATTTTAAGAACATGTGCGCTCACGGAAGTGCCAGGAGCCATCTTACACTCGTTCAATGCCTTCATGGTCAAGAACCTTTCTTGACGGGCTTGTTCTTAGAACATTTCCTTGAGGTTTGTCATCATGTCAAATGCCTCCACGTTTTCGAATTTCTTTTGCAAATCTGGAACCATAGTAGCAAGCATAAGACACGTGGCATCGGTTGAGTCACTAACATGCTTCTCGTAAGCATCCTTTTAAGCTATTGGGGCAATGGTAGCGAGTGCATTTGGAATCTCTGTATCCAAGACATAATTATTCTTTTCTTGCTTAAAAACAATTTTTAAGTTTCAAGACCAATCAAGGAAGTTAGTCCCATTCAATTTTTTCTTCTCAAGGATCGATCGCAACGTAAAGGTTGATGCATTGTTGTTTGTTGCCACTATATCTAAA
Source organism: Flueggea neowawraea (assembly GCA_948243855.1). NCBI lineage: Eukaryota > Viridiplantae > Streptophyta > Magnoliopsida > Malpighiales > Phyllanthaceae > Flueggea > Flueggea neowawraea. The sequence goes on along the minus strand of CAODLS011481839.1, from coordinate 10,229 downwards.
TACAAAATATGCAAGATTAATAAAGAGGTCTTAAAACTCCCACTAAAATTAACATCCCTAAGTTAATTTAAGTTTTGAACGTAGTGGGTACAAGATCTATATTTCACTCAAAGTTAAGTCAGCTGAGCTAGTCCTTAACCTTAGCTATTTAGGTAGAAAACTCCTTTTCAATTATATTATATATAACTTTTGTATTACTAGGAATTTTGACATCTCATATCCCGACATTAAATCCCTTTTATGCCCCAGGCCCAAAACGATTTTGATAGTCATGTTAAGTCTAACCATAGCCAAAATATGGATACAACCATTATCCACCCTCGCCTCACTAAGATAATCGGGTGCACCCTGCGGAGGCAAAAACTACATGTTGACGAACAAAGCCTTAACGAGCATTGATATACGTATAACATACAAAAGAATCGGTTATGTTGATAATGCAAGTGACTCTGATACAACTGTTGGAATTCGTAACTAAGTTATGACATTCATAAATAGATATGGTAGAGGAAAAAAAAAACTTTAATACCTAAAATTCCACCAAGGATCCATGGATATCAACATACAAGATTAGGGTTAGAAATTTTTTACCTTAAAATATTGCTCCAAAATTTGGCTATGGCAAATTTGGTGTAGCTTTTAGTATTCAAAATTTGGATCTCCTATCCTTCACCTTGTCTGTGCGTGAACGTGTCTAAAGATATCTACACGAACAAACTATTTTGAATCGGCGACGTGTACTAGCACCAAGAATCACTATTCTTGCTCACAAATTTTTCTCTCTATTTTTGGGTGAATAAAATTCGGCTAGACCTTATAATTGCTGTAGAAATTCGGCCAAACATGAATAAGTATTTATAGAGGTGTTTTGAAACCCTAGTTTAAGTGTACTATGTTTCTCTCTCCTTGACCAACAAGTATAAGGATTATTTAGTCCAACTAAAACTCTTATTTATTCATTTAGGAAATAAATAAATAATTTTCTAATCCTTGTTAAGTGTGCCGAATTTTTGCATGTAGTATGCTAGGTTTTATGTTCCTTGTCATACAAGGACCAAGACTCCTTGATTAGGTATTTAATCAACTTGATTAAATAAGACTTAGTCAACATTTGATCTAGTCAACCTATACTATATGTGCCGAATTTTACCACCAATTTTAATGTCATTGGGCTTTTAATTAATTGATACATTATCATTAAATAAATCACTCCTTTAATTATACATGTGGCCCCAATTAATATGTCACACATAAGAATAAGCCCAAACATATTTAACTCATTAATAAGTGATTTATATTAAAATCTCATTACATTAATGGATAATATCTCATATTATAAATCCCTAAATTATTAATGATTAATTAAATTAATCATCTCAATAATTTAATTACCATAAGAGATAATATTTGTGAACCAATTCAATTCGTTCTTGTGTGTGACCCAATAGGCCCACTCGAGAATGACAATGGGCTTCGTCCCAAAACTTGGGCCGAAAGTCCATAAGCGGTATCTAGTAATACATTATGAAAACCCATAATCGAATGGAGTCGGTGATCCGAATTTACCTTTCACAGTTTGATATTTAGTCATTTTGTTTCACGATTTCTATATTAAGCATAAGGCATGGTCACATGTCAACCTTATATAGCTTAATATTTTTCTTGATCCCAAGCATATTGATATGACAAATGACACTGATAAACTCTTTATCAATTCATTCGAGTATGCATACATTCCATTAATCCTACTCATCAAGTGGCCTAAAGATATCACTCTTCATAAGAAGAACAAATTCGTCACTCTCGCTATCACTCCTTTACAAGATTCATGACACATAAAATCATAGCCTTCATAGTTACCATGTTACAGTTAACGTTTGAATAAGTTAAAATGTGTTACTCCTCAGGTAGGAGTCGATGGTGAGTTTCCGTCAGAGAACTCAAATATCACCACTACATGAAAGCTACTTGTGACATCGATCCATAAAGTGCTTTCATAGCGGGTCAGTCTAATACATGTTCCCTAACATGTATCTATGTTATAAGCGATATCTCATATCCATAATTAGTAAAACGTGATTATCCACTTAGCAACATGCTAACCTTAATTTATTATCATTCTTATGATAATAACTAGCTACAGACATTTAGAATAGTATTGTTTTATCTTAAGGTTTTACTATCAAGTCAAACTTAATGACTTAAGAAAGAATAGACTATTCATGAAAATTTTATCTTCATAAAATATATAATAATATTTCATATATGAAATGAAATGAAATGTCTCTTTATTAAATGATAAATCAAATGACAATGTACATATATGATTGGATTAGGACACCAAAACTAACAATTCCTCCACACGATTTACTATATGTCCAATTATAGCTTGTATTATCATTCTGTTACGGACGATATTGAACTATATTAAAATATAAAGCTCCTCATGTAGGAATCCATGGTAAATTTAGGTCGAATGACTCAATTATCACTATATCGATGAGAAGTACTGATGACATGTTTCATGTAGTATTTTTCATAGCGGGTCAGTCCAATATCATATTTCCAACATGTATCTATATTTTGAGTGACATTCCATGTCTATGACCAGTAAAATATGATAATCTCTCAGAGTGCATATTAGTCTTGACTCATTATCATTCTCATGACATTGAACGACCAGAGACAGTTTAGAATAACCTTTTTTATCTTAAAATTTTACTATCAAATCATGCACTTAATGGTATAAGATATAATGAACTATTTATAGATACTTTTATTAAGTTATTGCATTACAAAATAACAAAATAATCTATATGTCAAAAAAAAATACCTCATATTTATTAAATAATAATATTAATAATAATACGTATATAATTGGATTAAGGTATATCACTCACTATTAGAAAGAATATATAAGTATTAGAGATGTCCTACACCCTTAAACGACACTTCAAAGGTACCAGAAGGAGTATTAATCATGCGAATAGAAATAATCGCAGTAAAAGCTGACAAATAGTATGATTTTCTACCAGTTATATTGATTTGATAACTTAATTCTTTTATTGGAGGATTTGGAAACAACTTTGACATAAGTTCCCATTCCACCATGCAATAAATCCACCAATAAAGTTAGATACGAATTACAAGGCATCATCAAGAATTGCTGTTACAGCACAGTTCGCATTACTGTTACTTACCCATTTCTTCACAGCATCTTTTGGCCATTAATTACAAAGGTGTTGTTTTTTGCATTCAATTTAAAGGGTTGTCGCAGAAACCGGCAAAACCAAAAGGGGCCATCCTAATAATTCTCTGGATTTGTACTTTAATTTTGACAACCAAATGTTTGGTAGCATGTGTTACATCCTTATATTTTAAGTTGATCCATCAATTATAAAAATGGAGATATGAGGGAACAATTTGAGGTTGTTACGCTTCTTTCTTTTGCTTTTCAAGTACATTTGGCAAGTTTTTTCAACAAATTCATCCACTCTTTTGTTATCTAACCTTATAAGAAGGTCCCCCCACCATTTATTCAAGGTTTTTAGATTAATATTGCAGTTATTTTATAAGATAACAATTTTCTTGATTTAACAATTTCTTTTCTGTGTTTGTTATAACTTATAAAAAAAGTTCTCCATATCACTTTTACCGAGAATTAAACTAACGTCTATTTAGAGTTATAGTTCACTTTTGTAACAATAAGAACGAGCTCATTAGTGATATTTTGGAAGAAAATATATACTCTACTTTTATAATAACATTCTTTGCTAAGAAATTGTAAGGGTTTTGTAGACTCTGTTTAAGAATTTATCGATCAAATAATCATTAATATGAGAATTAATTTATTGAGCTATCTAATTAATTTCTTAAGGAACTATGCATATGCATGAAGAAAATATCTTCGAATATGTAATAATATAATTATAAAATAACTATATTATTGAAAAAAGAATATTTAATAATATAATTATTTTATGCGATCACCATCTATAGAGAAACGCATAAAACAAATGTGTTTTTCCCCTTATCATAAAACAAATGTTGAAGCTGAAATAAATTATTCCAGAAAGTAACCACCATTGACTATCTTACAACATCACAAAATGAGAAAACTGAGCAACTAATTGCTTATAAAGCAAGAAAAACAAGTCGTTTTTTAATTTTCTTTTCCTTATCATAATAGCATCAAGTCTGTTTTATCTCTTTTTTAGTAAAATTTATATATTTTCAATAGTTAATTAATCAAATGAATGAAACACCATGGGTGGCACTTCCTGTAAAATAGGAAAGTAAAGAAGGGTGGTTTGGGAATAACGTAGTAATATAAATAAACGGTGATAGGGATTTCGTGCGGTTTATTCAAACCGAGAAGTGAGTCACACGCGGCACCAGAGAGAAGAAAGATAAAACAGAGGGAGAGAGAGGTGATCAGCGTCGTCCAACTTTCCACCAACGGACGGTCGATATTCACCGGCTCCAGACAACCCAATTAAACGATTTCTTCTCTCTCAGGAATAAGTAATTAACCACTGGAGTCTTGAGATAAAGACGACGTCGTTTGTTTTGACGATGGAGGAAGAGAAGGAGAACTAAAGAAGAAACAGGTATTGGAAATTTCTGCTTTTTGTTAATGATTGGACAGAGGAATAATACTCTCTCTCTCTTTCTCTAAACCTTGTTTGTGTGTGTGTGTTTGCAGTAGTCAAGATTAGATTTTTGAAGAGGTGGTTATGGCGTCGGGGTTTTCAGGGGGAGGGCCGGAATTCTATGCGGAAATAACTGGTAGATCGGTGAACAACATGAGCCCAAACGCCAACAACATGACCCAAAACCCATTCAGAACAACAAACCCAAAACTCTCCCGAATCTTTCTAGACCAAACCACCACCCACCAGATCGCTCCACAAAGAGCCATCGCCTCCTCTAATTTCACATCTCCGACTTTCATCGGAAAACGAACGCTCGCTGATTTCCAACACCACAACCACCACCAGCAGGGCTTGAACCCGGCTCTCAGTAACCTCTTGCTTCGCTCGGTGAAGCCCAGGATGTACCAGAACACGTGGCCCGCCGGCAACAACATGATTTCGCCTGAATTGCCGTCCTTGTCGTCGCAGCACCGTTATGGTTTGCCTCTTCTTCAACAGCTCGGGCGCAACCCCATCAATCTCAACCCCCAAAGTATACCACCCTCTTTGCCTTACATGAATGTGCTTCAGCAACAGAGCAGAGGTGTTGGAGGTGGTGGTGTTGTGGGTCCTCAGGATTCGGAGAAGAAGATGATGAATCAGCTTCAGGAGCTGGAAAAACAGCTGCTTGACGACAACGACGACGGAGCAGACGATACCGTTTCGGTGATTACTAGCAGTAACAGTGAGTGGTCTGATACAATACAGAGCATCATCAACATCTCTACCAGTTCTACCAACCCAGTTGCTCCTTCTCCCACTTCTTCCTCCTCTTCGTCGTCGTCCACAAATTCGATCTTGAATTGTTCGAGACAGACAGTACTGGAAGCAGCATCCGCTATCTCGGAAGGGAAAACCGAGTTGGCCACGGAGATCTTGACGCGAATAAGTCATGCCTCGAACGCCAAAGGGAATACGGAGCAGAAGTTGATGGATTACATGTTAACGTCGCTGAAATCGAGGGTTAACCCGGTCGATAACCCGCCGCCAGTGCGGGAACTTTACAGCAAGGAGCACGTTGCGTCGACCCACTTGCTTTACGAGCTCTCTCCATGTTTCAAGCAGTCTTTCATGGCTGCCAATTCTGCAATTCTGGACGCCACTTTGGACCCGAACAACTCTTCCAACGCCTTCCACGTCATTGATTTCGATATCGGACAAGGTACCCAGTGCGGGCTTCTCCTCTACGCGCTCTCTGAGCGTTTAAACGGGAAAACAGCGATTGTGAAGGTCACGGCGGTGCCTGATAATGGTGCGGATGAAGAAAGGTTGAGAGCAGTTGGTGATAAGCTGAGTCAACTCGGCGAGCGACTCCGCATTTCTCTTCGTTTTAATGTCGTGAGTTGTAAATTAAGCGATCTGAACCGGGACTCACTGGGTTGCGAACCCGAGGAGGTTTTGGCAGTGAATTTTGCGTTCAAATTGTTCCGAATGCCCGACGAGAGCGTGTCGATGGAGAATCCGAGAGACGAGCTTCTTCGGCGCGTGAAGCGGCTGTCGCCTCGCGTGGTGACGCTGGTGGAGCAAGAGATGAATGGCAACACAGCTCCGTTCTTGACGCGCGTGAACGAGGCTTGCGCGTATTACGGGCCGTTGTTGGAGTCGATTGAGTCGAGTGTACCGAAAGAGAGTAGTAACTCGGAGCGAGTCAAAGCGGTGGAAGCAGCACTGTGTCGGAAACTCGCCAACTCGGTTGCTTGTGAAGGTAGGGACCGTGTGGAAAGATGCGAGGTGTTTGGCAAATGGCGGGCCCGGATGGGAATGGCAGGATTCGAGTTGAAGCCAATGAACCAAACCGACGTCGAATCAATAAAGTCAAGCATGGGTTCAGCGAACCGACCCAACCCGGGTTACAGCATTACAGAACAGAACGGAGGGGTTTGGTTCGGTTGGATGGGAAAAACACTCGCCGTTGCTTCTGCTTGGCGTTAACTTCACTTTCACTTTCTTTTTTCTGATAAATATTATTATTAATTGTTATTATAGTATTGTTAACATTTTCCCGAGAAAATGAAAAAGGAGAAGGAAATGAAAAAAGAAAAGAAAACCCACCAAACAAAGCAATAAAAGAGCGTTTGGATTTGAGGAAAATTGTGTTGAGTGTGTAGTAGTATTCTTTATGAATGATTTTTTTATGAGTTTGGTTATGATTTGTGTGTGAAGGAATCGAGGATAAGGGGGAGTTTGGTGCGTAGTGGCTGACTAATGGCGTGGCTTTATACACTAAAAACACTAACAAATAGGGAGGAGGGTCCACGTGTTACATTAGATTTAGGGTTGGAATTGAGACTTCAATTCGCTTGTAATCACGCATATGGTGGTGGTGATGGTGGTGTATGTGTGTGTGTGCCCATTGGATTCTCAGGACCACTTTCATTCCCTTGTAGTCTAATCTGATGTATTATCCTACCAAGGATTGGCTATGGTTTCACGTGCTTCCCTTGCAACATTTTGTTCTACTCTACTCGATTCATAATCTCTAAAGCAGAAGCTAATTAAGATTGTATGTATAACTGCTGTTGTAACTGATGTTGCAGTCGAGCCTATAAAATCTTTGTTTCTCTATAGACGTACTCCTTCATATGGATGCATTTTGTAAATATATTCTGAGATAAAGAATATAGCATAGTAATTCCATCTCTGAATTTGATCAGATAATACTATTTGATATTTTATTGTAAGGACGTTTTTTTTGTGCGAGCATTGTTTAATAACTAAAATAGTCATATAACAAACTTCAGTACGAGTCGATCTGAAGAAGTGAAAGCTCGTTGGTTATTTTTTATTCTGATTATTTTTTAGTCAAAATATTATTGGTTGAGTGAACAATCTCTGTAACTTGTGAATAGCCCTATGAAAAAGAATAAAAATAATTTTGTGGCATGACAAGTGGAAACAACGGTGTCATGGACTGACCTAGTTACTAAGTCATCAACATTTTTGTTGAAAAAAGTAGTCCGTCAATGACGGGTGAACCGAACACAGTTGGTCGAGGTGTGAACCAAGACCGTGGATCGAGACCAATTGGAAAGCCCAATTGAGGAGAAACAAACTCGGTTAGTCAATGTGTGAACTGGGACGATGAACCGAAAATAATTGGCAAGTCCAATTGAGTTAGGTATGAAATAAGTCCGCTGGACCCATTAGGCCCGTTAGTTTGTTAGAGGCTTATATAAGGAGCTTTGCTCATTCCTCTCATTGATTCACTCCAACACACACATAAAGAGGGAGAGAGCTCTCAATCGAGAGAGAGAGAGAGGTCTCGACCTTTTGTACTGAGTCCTGCACAGATCGCGTGTGGCATCTAGATTGCGAAACAGTCGGGTATTCCTGTTGACATTTCAATTGTGGTTTGCTCGCAAGACCAACATAGAATTGGTCCTGATCCGCTGGAATCGATGTTAGTAAGTCGAACCTATTTATTATACTGTTTATTAGTTAAACCGGTATGTGATTCATTCATTGGTATTAGAGCCAACACGAGTTTTTTTAATAAGTTTTGAAAATATTATTGGACTCATCTAGGATGTCTACTGTAATTTTTTGGTCATCGACTTTACGTCTCGAACGTTGTTTAGTTCGAGTTTGTCTAGAGTCGAATTCTGAAAGTTCTAATTTCGAAATACCAACAAAAGATTTGAGATCAGCGACCTCGAAAACTTTACCTGCCAAAAATTTGTCGCGAAATTCCATCGAAAAGGTCATCAAATCGACAAAAATCCAATCGAAAAATACTGAGTGAGGATACCCAGATGAATTTATTCATCTGATAAGAACGTCAATGTAACAATATGTGATTCGTCCACGCAACCCACTCAGAATAAGACACTTGGCGGAGAGTGGCATTTGGTCAAAGTTGACAAAAAATGTGGACCAATAGAAACACGACACGTGTCAATCAAATGCCATGTGATGAGTGTTGGTAGCCAATCAACGTCTGACACATGGCAAATAGTTCCACATAGACGTACACATCAGGGACACGTGGCATGCTGACTGACCCGACACGTCATCAAATAGATCCATTGATATGGTGACACGTGTCAAATATTGCCACGTGTTATACACGTCATTGTGACATGTGGCGTGCATGTTAGTCGACTTTGACCATTAAGAAATCGACATGTGTGTCTACGGTTGTGCGACACAAGGTTCCAGTAGATGTCGACACGTGGCGAAATTTCAAAGGTCGCGAGTGTGATGCACACGCGGGCGCTTGTACATGCTTTAATACCTCCACGTGGTGCGTTTGGGAGCGTGACAGGTGTCCCATCCACCATTTTTCTTTATTTTTTGACAAAAATACAATTTGGATTTTTCTGGAATTTTTGGTATATTTTTTGCAATTTTTTGAGTTGTTGAACTATTTTTTTCCCAATTTATTGGTGTATAAATAGTGCTCAAAAATTGTGAGAAATTGCATTTTTGCCAAGAATTATTTTGAAAATTAGTTTTCAAAATTATTAGTGTTAAAACGTGCAATTTCCATTCTCATTTAGATAATTGAAATTAGATTTCAATTATTTGAAAAATACGCGAATACGTATATACTTATTTTATTTGTAATTTATTACAAATATACGAATGAGGTAAAACCACGTTGCATTGCAAATATTGCAAATTAAGGAAGAATTTGCACGACTCACAAAAGAAAGTATTTTGGGACGGTGGCGGTCGTAAAGAAGATTTGATTGTACATTAAGTGTACAATGGTGATAAAAGTTCATTTACTTCATAAAAGATTATGATATTCATCACCGGTATTGGTTAAATTATTAGTCTATAATAGAATTTCATGAAAACATGATTCCCTAAGTGTTTACGAAAGACACTTAGAGATTCTAGTAACTTCAGAACGTTCTAAATTTGGTATGTCCAAGATCACTATGATCGCAAAAAGAGTGATCGTGAGAAGTGGGAGATCCACTTTAAGGCCGTATGATTTATAGGATTTTTGATAAGTTTGCACGACTACTTATGAATTTTATTTTAACACTTTGGAAAAGGTACATCGTATATCCACTGACATGCATGTGTTTAATACTATATTTGTGTAGTATTATTCTTTAGAGATATTAGCATTATTTATGTGTTAATGTATGTATATTAACATTGAGATAGATTGTTTGGATTACATGTTGGTTTAATAAATGAAGATTATTCCATTTATTGTTTTGGCTTATTATTGTGTTAATTTGCCTTAATTTTATGCAATATTTTATATGTTGAATATATTGTCCAATTATTGAGTTTGTCTAAATAATTGAGATGACCAACATGGATTCTCCTAAGTCAAGTGAACTGTAAAAGTAAATCCAAATAGTCATTATTTACTGTCTGTGAAATTAAACATAGTATGATTAATTGTTAAGACCGAGACGGTAAATGTGCACGTAGTGTACATTTCGATTCAAAACTTAATAAGAGGCTATACTAGTTTAATTTTTGGTTGGATAGTAAATATATGTGTATTGCCGAATGAATTACTTGTGTGTAACTATGTCTTATTGTTTGGCATGTTATTTGTGTGATTCA
>CAODLS011481728.1:0-12675 GCA_948243855.1 Flueggea neowawraea | reverse complement strand
AATCCCTCCATTCCTCTCTCCAATACCTTAATTGCCTCGTTCCGCAATTTTTCACCAATCTCTTTAACCCATTTCAACTCTTCATCAATCACGTCAATCCCCACCAAATCATACTCATTACACATGCTCAAGATCTCGCAGCGAAATAGCGCGCCCTTCACGAGATCAAGCTTTTCGGGCTCTGATTCTGAAGAGGAGATCAGATCTCGCAGCTTCTTGGATAGTCTGAGAGCCCGGATCGAGTGTTGCAAGAACTCCGACGTGGCATGGATATTAGAGAGTTGAAGGGTTTTAGATTGAATAGATTTGTGAGGGTCGGAGAGCTCGGACCGAACGCGGCCGAAGGAGGATTGGAGGGAGGATACGGCAGATCGGACGGTGGAGAGAGCGTGTTCGGCATGCTTGAGAGAAGACAATTGGTTGAGAAGTTCAGAGTGACGAGAGAGGACTTCAGTGCGGAGTTGGGATTCGAGGAGGCGGATGGCGTGGTGGAGGTGCTCGGCGGTGGAGGCAGGGGAGCCGGAGGAGAGAGCGGTGCAGGAGAAGGACGTGGAGGAGAAGGAGGAGGAGAGGAAGGGGGAGAGAATTGGGTCTTTGGAGAAGGAGTCCAATGGGGAGGTGGTGGTGGTGGAAGGCGGAGGAGAGGAGGAGGAGGGTGTTTTGAAAGTGGAGAGACGTTGGAGAGGGGATTGTGATGAGGATGTTGAGAGTAGAGAAGACCTGTGGAGTGCTGCCGGTGAAGCCATTTCAATTTCTTCAGTTTCTCTTGTGCATTCGATGTTGGCACCGCCCAACAACAATACTAGCTTGCTTTAGTTTGATATTTGAAAACTATAATAAATAATCTCTATCTTTCAAACAAGGACCCGTGAGGAGTGGCCTAGCGGACGCACTTCTGTCATCAGTTTGCAGCTTTTTGGGTTCTAGCTCAACAGAAGAGCTGCTTATGGTTTATTTTCCGTTTGATAGGCCCAATATTATGCTAGCTGTTTTGAGTGTCGCGTTGACAAAACTCGGTCATCTACTGAGTTCAATTATAACTCTTCGGACATTCTGTAATAAGAAGTAATGATTGCATGGTCACCCCAATAAAAATATGCTACTATTAATCATCTTGTCTCTCCTTTTGTTTGCAAAAAAAATCTTTAAAACAAGGACAATTTCGACATGAGTGGCATGAGGTTCCTACTCTAGTATGGTAAGATTGTTGGTTTGAGTCTCTTTGACCCCACCTAAAATTACATTGGGCCTTATGACTAGGCCATTTATTCTGCATTATATTTTAAATTTAGATTAGAGAATAATTTTAACTCTTTAAATTTAGACAACTAAATTCATTTTTTATTTTATATATTATTAAAAAGATTCAAGTTTTCATAATATTTCTACCACTCTTGTTATTTCTTATTTATTTTTCTATGATTTTTATTCTACTTCTAAAAGAGAAACATTTAATTTTAGAGAACACCGTTGGAAATAATTTTTATTTTTACGCTTTATGCTTAAATATGTTCTTTATTTATACAAAAAATACACTAAAAAATAAAGAGTAACATTGGAGATAGAGCATCTTCAATACTCTCTTGAGAAAATTACGGTCTATGACCTTTTAAAAAACAAAATTTGCTGCTTACACCCAAAACTTATACTTTTTACATTTACGTCATCTTTTCATTTCATGTACGCCATCACTTTTTTTATACGCCATACCTTTTTTTGCATGGTTGTACCTACTGTTTCGACAGACCAATCTTATGTATTAGAAACCAGAAAAAAATCATTAAAAATACATAATCAGTATTATTAAAAAGACTTGGACAAAATTCACTGCGGTCTCTGAGGTTTGACCATATCTCTCGTACAGTCTCTCAGTTTGCAAAATTATCTATTTCGATCTATGACCCCCTCTTCCGTCAGTTAAGTTTAACCGAACAAGTCATACTTGTTAATGTGGCAACGTACCCCATTACAAACACAATTTTTATAACGGAATTACCCTTTGGTTATTGTTTCTATTTGAAATGTTCAAGGGGTCAACACATTTAAGAAATAAAATTTTCTCTCTCAATGAAAACCCTAATTATGAAATTTTGAAGAAGAATGTCTATAAGTTGGGCATCCAGATCAACCCAAAAATGCTAAAGAAGGTGCTGGAGAATTTTTCTGGGGATGCATTGGTTGAGTTTGGAGAGCGGAAGTGAGTTAAAGTAAGAGAGAAAATAACACCAAGATTTATAGTGGTTCGACCAACCATGCCTACGTCCACTACCTAAGTCTCACTTAGGATTTTCACTATATCAAAGATTGATTTTGGCTCAATCCAACAAAGTCTTACACCAAGGTTGATTGTAACTCACACCTCTAAAGCCTAGACAATGTTGATTATGGCTCATACCTCTAAAGCCTCACAATTTTGTTTTCTTTAGGTTCACAACAAATCTCTCTAATATTTACAAAAAATGAAAGATATATGATAGGAGTACATGTGTTTGATTGATGCTCTTGATCTTCTCTCTAGCTTGAATTTGGTGTTTTGGAGTGAGGGGAATGATGAAAATATTTGAGACTTGAATCCATATGATCATCCATATTTTTCTGTCATTGCTTGATGTATTTATAGCCATTCCAATCAATATGACCGTTGGTGGTGAGAATATGACCGTTGAAATGCATTTCGGTCCGTTGCAGCTTCCTGGGTTGATGATTTACTCGCTTGACATCTTTTGATTACTCGAGTGATTTGATGCATTGATTACTCGAGTGACACTTCTTGTTACTCGAGTGAGACAACTTTAGCTCGTATCTCATTCCTCTGTTCTTCATGCATTACTCGAGTGATGACTTGGCTTACTAGAGTGAAATAAATTGGGCACAAATGTTACTCAAGTGAATAAGCATCTTACTCGAGTGAGGATTTGACAATATCATTTTGTTCATCATCAAAACACATAAAGGATCTTTAATGGTGATCACCCATGATCCAACAATCTCCCTTTTTTTTATGATGACAAAACTTTTATGAATTTAAGCACTACATCAAAGGCAATGAATTTGATCAAGGATTTCATACTTGTCAAGAGGTTAGGATAAAAAAAAAAGGAGATCATATCAAAAATTTTAAAATTTTCACTCCCCCTATGAAAAGCAATTTGTGCATCATTTAAAAATATTGAATACATCATTTCCCCCCCTATCAAAAATGATTTGAGAAAAAATTTTAAAACTTCTTTTCCCCTATATAAATCAAAACAATATATAAAAAATGAAAGGCATTGAGTAAAGTGGAAAGATAGTACCAAAATTAGCATCTTCAATAATGTAGAATCTTTGCTCCAATGATATTAAGCCTTCTTGAATGGAGACCCTCTCTGATACTACTTGTTGGAGAATTTTTCCAGGGATGTCTTAGTTGAGTTTGGAGAGCAGAAGTGAGTTGAAGTAAGAGAGAAAACAACACCAAGATTTATAGTGGTTCGGCCAACCATGACTATGTCCACTGCCTAAGTCTCACTTAAAATTTTTGCTATATCGAATGTTAATTCCGGCTCAATCAAACAAAGTCTTACATCAAGGTTGATTGCGGCTCACACCTCTAAAGCCAACAAGGTTGATTGCGGTTCACACCTCTAAAGTCTAGACAAGGTTGATTCCGGCTCATAGCTCTAAAGCCTCACAATATTGTTTTCTCTAGGTTCACAACAAACCTTCTCACTCTCAAAGTGTTTACAAAATGTTTACAAAAAATGAAAACTCTATGCTAGGAGTACATGTGTTTGATTAATGCTTTTGATCTTCTCTCTAGCTTGAATTTGGTGTTTTGGAGTGAGGGGAATGATGAAAATGTTTGAGACTTGAATCCATATGATCATCCACATTTTTCTGCCCCTTCCTTGATTTATTATAGTCATTCCTATCAATATGACTGTTGGTGGTGAGAATATGACTGTTGGAATGCATTTCTGTCCGTTGCAGCTTCCTGGGTTGATGATTTACTCGAGTGATCTGATGCGTTGATTACTCGAGTGACACTTCTTGTTACTCGAGTGAGACAGCTTCAGTTCGTATCACATTCCTCTGTTCTTTGTGTATTACTCGAGTGTTGACTTGGCTTACTCGAGTGAAATAAACTGGGTACAAATGTTACTCGAGTGAATATGCATCTTACTAGAGTGAGGATTTGACAATATCATTTTGTTCATCATCAAAACACATAAAGAATCTTTAATGTTGATCACCCATGATCCAATAGAAGGTTATTCGAGATTTCAAAACATAGATTGTCGTTGTTTTAGAAGGGCTCGAGTGAAGATTTCAGATAGTGAGAAGAACAAAGGTAGGCTATATTATTTTTGTGACAATGGAGTATGTGTGAATTTTTTGGCTTAGGCAAATCCAACATGGTGTGGCACTGCAATGGAGGTCCATTCTTAAAGGCAAAGAGCGCTTGGGAGAGTGTTGGAGGAGGTAGTTGATTTGAGAAGAGAAAACACAATCTTTATGGTGGAAGTGAAGAATTCAATCACCAATGCCAAAAAATGCAACATATGTACTATTGATGTTGGTCTTTGTTGTGTTTTTGTTTGTGATGTGTTCTAATTGGAGTAGGGTTTGGGGTTAGTTTTATGCAAAAGTATTTGGAACTTTTAAGAGAGAATATTTTGTGAGATTAGAATAGAGATTCTTATTGCTAGTACACACTGCTGATTCAAGCAAGCTCATTCGTGTAAATACCTTTAGATACGTTCGCGCAAAGGCAACGTGAGGGAGAAGAGATTCGGTTTTGTTATACTAAAGCAACACCAACACCCCATTTAGTCATATGCTCTAGCATCAAATTTTAAGGTAAATTCACTAACCCTAATCGTTGATGTGCATGGATCCTAGGTGGAATTCTATTATAAAAATTATTGTTATTTCCATTACGTTATCCTTGCATGAATGTCATATTTTAGTTAAGAATTCCAAAACTACTATCTGATTTTACCCACTATAGTATGCTTTACTTTATTTTGATATATTTATGAACTTATTTTCATATATCAATTATGATTATATTTTATATCGTTTGATTAAATAAATGCTTTAATCAAATGTTTTAATAATGAAATATGCCAGGTAGTATATTATGATATTTGAGGCTTGTGCAAGATGGGTCGGGCTCCCATATACGGTTTGCCTCGTATGTCGGTCATGGTCCGAAAATGGGTCGTGACATGATTTATCTGGAAATTCGAGGACGAATTTCTTTTGATGGGGGAAGTATGTAACACTTCGTCCATTCTAACAAGATTCTCTATAGCTTTCCATTCAATTCTGATTTGATCTTTACGTATTTAGAGTGATGATTAATGATGTTTAATAATGATATTAATGTAAGGTTAGGTGTTGTTAAGGCCCGAGAATGATCCAACTCGAGTGTGTGAGTGAGTAGGTTGATTGTGCAAGCTAGAGGCTGATTAACGTACGTTAGGTTTGAGTTTAACATACATAATCTGGAAAACGTGTTCGTAACTCATTTCTTCACCCAAATTCATTCCCAAACTCGTCTCTCTTCCTTTATCATTGCCTCTCATTGCTTCCTTATGATTCCTTGAGATAAGAACACATCTTTAATCTCTTATTTTCTTTCATTTCATGTTTGATTCACATTTTGAATTGTTGGGTGTGAAGAGTGATTTTTGTTGATTTTGACTTTAGGGTTCGGGTTTTTGTTGATTTTGTAGAAATGTGAGTTGATTTATGTTAGATCTTGATGGATTAAGGTGAGAGGAACATAGATTGAGCTTGGGTTTGAAGGATTTGATGTTGTTTTTGTGTTGGTTAGGGTTTGGTCCAAATTATTGAGGATTTTTGATGATTATGAATTAATTTGATGAAACTGATTGTAGATTTATGTATTGGAGTATGATTTGAAGTAATGTGGGTGATTTGGAATGTCAGGTATCAGGTTGTACGAATTTTGTGGTGTTTGTGAAAATATTTTTGTCGCAAAGATTTTTTTGTAATTTTCTAGGAAGTTCGAGACTAATCTATAATTTATCGAGGTCTTAGGGACTAAAGTATAATTTTGTAAAAGTTGAGGGACCAAATTATAATTTTACAAAATATTCGATTTTTATGACAAGAGTATTTGGTCTTTGATCACAATAGGATTTTCGACACCGTTGAGGGTTTGGGTCTGCATATGCATATCATGCATTTGGTATTGCCATAATACCACATTTTGACATTTCTCTTATATATTTGTTTTTTTGCTTTGTGCTCTTGCCAGCGTGACTAGCCTACCACTAGTAGTGCGTGACTCGACCATTTAGTTTGAACATTTAGGTGAGTGGGATGACAACTCTAAACACATAGGTTGTGTAATCTGAACTTATATAGTTTTTGTTGTGCCTGTCTATCTCTGAAATCTAATTAATTAATTGTCTGGGTAACTTAAAAATCTGATATATGTGGTATTTATGTAATAAGAAAAAAAATCTGATTTCAAAATCTTTATATGTATTTTTTGATTCAGACCATTTGTTATCCATAACATCCGCTATATATATATATATATATATATATATATATTGATACGAGACACCTAGCTATGAGGTAGCGTAACCTTTGGTATACCACTACTATGTCAAGACCCTTAGTCGCCAAGGTAAAATGGTGTTTGTTTGTTCGGCCAAATACACGTACTTTGTCTTATTCTGGTGGCATAGACCACATCTCTGATTCTGTCTGTTATCGTTTGTTTATGGTCCCTTATCTGACTTTGCTTATTTATATATATTTCAGATATTAATTATTATGTCTAACTGTATGTTATCTGCTTTGTTTGCGAACGATTTCGAAATGGTTTTCAAAAATATTATTATATGTATTTAGCATGTATATGTATATATATGTATATCTGCATGTGACATTTTCAAAACGGTTTATGTGAGCACCAAAGGCGATCTAGAGTGTTGTCCACTCACTGAGTTTTACTAACTTGTTCCCTTTAACCATTTTAGGTACTTTTGGCACTGAGAAACCATCCAACACTTCGATTCCAGTGAGGCACCTTTACTATTAGTGAGTGCCCTTTTTTCGGGCTCTGAGTTATTTTTATATTAGAGCTCCATATCGAGATGCTAGTAGGTTATTGGGTTTATTTTGATATTTTGTCTTTTGGATATGTTCACTAATATTTTATATTTATTTTGACATACTAAGTTATATTTTGATATATTGATGTTTTATTTATAAAATGAACATTTGTTTAATCATGTTTATAAATTTGATTAATAAATATTTTAATGAATGAATAAGTTGAGTAGAATATCTTATTCTCCGAGGTTTGTGCGAGATGGGTCAGACCTGCGGATGTCTATCATCGTCTATTCTTGGGTCGTGACAATACCATTCACATACTGGATTGTACCTTCCCACTCTTTTTTTCTGTTATGGTCAAATGTATGTTAAAATTTTCTATGTAACTAGGAAAAATGGCTTAAACATTCTTATTTGTGACAACGAAGAAAAAACATGTAGTAGTAGTCAAAATATAGTATTGAAAAAAGCCTTCAATGACTTATAATTATTAATATAATAAAATTTATTGTTCTTATTTAGAATTTTTTTTGGATAGTATATAATTATTTCCTCCTTTTTTAATTTAAATATTTATATATTATTTTATGCATTAAACATAACTTTTAAAAAAACTTTCAAATCTTGTATGTCTATAACTAGTAAGTCACTAAATAAGTAACATGAAACCATGTGTCACTAAACTAAAATACCACATGTTTGCCACATCCAAATGCCAACTTTATAATGTCAATGTCAACAACTTTTGGCATATGTATTGATATCCAGTCAAATAATAATGTGTGAAATTTATATAAATTTTTAAATAAAATAATTTACAATCCTCTAAACTCTCATGCAATTTTGTTAGTTTGCATTTTATACATTTTTAATTAGTCATTTTATATTGTTTTATATGTCTTTCCAATCTTATTTTTGTGTTTTTATGTTATTTTGGTGATTTATGTCCTCTAGGAGGTAATTTGGTGATAAAAGGTGCGGCTTGAAGATGATTTGGCACAAATTGGATTCGAGGTGTTTTTAGCATGGTCATGCCGAGATGGTGTTGTCCTGGAAAGCGTGGCAGAGTTGGGTCTGACATGGTATATCCGTGATTTAATTTCGGTCGGTTAAATTAGTTGATGAAATAATATATCACCGGTTAGATTTGTATATTCGTGATGGTAGTCTAACATATGTGGTAACTTGACATAATTGTTGTGATAAAAGGCTTCGATTATTGTTGAAAAGAGCTTCGATTATCGTTAAGGGAATTAAATAATTTTGTTTAAATAAATTGCAGTGTTTCGATTTCATTGATTTGGGTAGGGTCTCTATATATTATATTGCTGCCGATAGATTAAATTCTGCAGGACATTCCGAGCCTACCGAAACAGTAAGTGGAGATTGATTACTAAATGTGTTACTTGTAACTATAACTTGTCTGTGTGAATAATTGAGATTTATCTTTCGTTTCTATGATCAATCTGAGAAGTAATACCGAGATAAACTTTGACTATGCCTTCGTATTATGACTTTCTTGATTATTTTGTGATAATTACTACTTTTCTGTCTGCGATTTTTAATTAATTTTTTTGGTTATAAATCCTTTTTAACCAATTTTATTGTTTATTGCTTTCTTTTGACATTAAGATTTAATTTTTCTAGTCTATGTAAATTCGATCCACTTATTATTATACTCAGATTTATATTTCTAAGTAGAAATTATATTTGCTGGTATGACAACTATCAAATTTCTTTTATACCAAGTAAATCATTTTACAATGTAACGCTGAAGGGCACTATTCACTCCATTTTGCCTTATCTTTTCTTTTTTTTTTTAACGGACATTTTACGTATCTTTTCATCAACTGTCGTTTTGTTCTCTATATTTGCATTGCTCCATCTATGGGCTGTTATCAGACATCAGTGTACTATGAGTTGAACCGATCATTAATTATAAGTAAATAATACAAGTAACACTCACTTCGTCCCATTTTAATTGACATTTTTTTAATTACATAATTTAGGAAAAATATTAATTAAATTGCATTTTCCTTTTTTATCTTTATTAAGAAAGCATCATTGCAGATGCTGTCCATAAATTAGTATTAAAAGTGTGGGTATAGCTCATTGATACTCTATTAAATAAGGTTTTTTAGGAATAACAGTGTAAAAAGGTGTAGATAGTGTCGTTCAATTTAGGGGTGGAGGAGTATAATATATTCGTGTTTTACAGAAGGAAAATACCAAAACATTTTTTTTTTAAAAAAAAAGAACAATCTAGAATTATCAGAAGACTTAAAAGAATGGTTTAAAAAAGACTTAAAAGAATAAAACTGATTCCACTTTGTATCTGCAAAAGAATGGCGAAGCTGATCCATGATGGTCTTTGCAAAGATTAATTCCTATGATCATATTAGGTTTTGAAGATGAAAGATTGACAAGAAAAGGAATCGAAGTGGGAAAAAGGGGTTCTATTGCTTCTCTTTGGCACCAGTATCAGCACCTTCTTTTTTACCGGCAAGAATCATAGAGACCTGGAGGCCTCTGCTGAAAGCTTGGTTGAAGAGCAGGCGAGTTTTGAACTCTGACACGAACGGGAACCATGACAGAACGGCTGTGGGAGTGAATAGCAATAATCCCATTATGTACTCGTATGCTCTGGCTAGCTCTTTTATTGAATCCCAAAATCCAATTCCCTTCAATGGCGACCTCAATACTTGCCCAATCTTCAAAGCACAAGCCCCAAAAAATCACTTGTCATTAGCATGCCCAAAGAAAAATAAAACTTGTAGCTAAAACTACAGATCAGATCAATAAATTATTTACCGTCTCAGAAGGAGGGGAAAAAACCCCATAAATCTTTAAACAGTCTAAATTTTTTGTTGCTGACTGGTTATCTTCAACCTGGTGTAGACATGGCTGGCTACAGTTTCGGACACAATGATCAACTTAACACCTTTCAATATAATTTTGCTCCTGCTTATATCCATTAATTTCAAACTAACAGAATAAAAATGGACTTACAAGGAGGATGGCCCACCCAGTGGGCGTGAAGGCTAGGATTGCAGCTAACAGATCGCTTATCGTGAGTCCACAGACCACAAATAGGACAGTCATGACTGACATGAATCCAAGGAATAAAAGCGCCTTGAGAATCCTAAACATAAGCTGGAAGTCGGTATTGAATTTTCGTCTTCCCATTGATACCATCTGACATAGTCATGAAAACATGAGCAATGACAGGATAAGCAACAACCATCATTGGCGACAACAGAAAATTATTAAAAGAAAAGGATCCTGATAAGAAATTTGAAAGAAGAAAAAGCTGTTCTAAATTAAATTGGTCTGTTGACACAATTTGTGTTAGGCAACTTTACGATATGTTTATAGAACAGAGATTATAAAACGAAACAACTCATTCATTTCATATCCCAATTCAGGGTTAGATAGGCATACCTTTAGGACAGAGAGCAGTTATCATAACCACCAATGAGAGTCCATAAACCTACAAAATTCGAACTGAATGGTAAATATAATGCAAAGTAAACAGAATATTTCAATCTTAAGCCACAAGTACAGAAGGAAAAAAAATCAAATATGCATACCAGCCAAGTTCTATTGCGATGAGCTATGTCAAGGTGGTAGACTATGCCATATTGATAGATGAAGAAACGAAATGCAAGAACTATTTCACAAATCCTTCCTCTAATATTTGTGTTTGAGATGCTCTTGTTCTTCATCCCACCATGATTCCCAACTTTTATTAATCGGAATTCCTATACCTCCACGGTTGCCCATCCATCTTTTCCAATCTGCCCAATCATCTACTATTTTTTGCCAGTCAAAACCAGATGAATTAAATACAAAAGGTGCAAACAACCAAGATCCCACAAGGAACCACATTGGGAAAGTAATAAAGAGATAAAGACTTGAACTGCGGTAAGATTCCCCATAGACTTCGTATAAAACCAACAAGATAACGAGCTCTAGTCCCTTCACAAAATGACTCCGTGAGTATTGTCTGTAGTTGTCAGCAAACTTTGCGTGGAAAACAACAAATCCACGGCCGTTTGCTCGGTACTTTGATCCACCATGCAAAATTGTTCTTCCAAAATAATGCGCTTTAGTTCCAAGCTGGAACATAAAGAACCCAGAGGCCAACTGCAGTTGCATGATTATAAAATCACCCAAAGCCGTCCAGAACCCTTTCTCCAAGCCAATTTCCATAACCATGGGCAAAACCAACAATAATCTCAGCTGGAAAACTGATTGAGTAGCCAAAGCCTCTTCAAGAGCCTTACTCTGACGTATTCTTGGATTTGTAAGTATCTCCCTCTCTAATCCACTCATTACCATGTACACACGACCGTATAAGAATACGTATACAGTTAGAACAGTTATCTGTCATAGTTAACAAAAATCTAAATCAAGACTCGTATACAATCATCAATCCGTTGAATTCAATCCTCAATTGAATTTATCAACAACAAAATTTGAACCTGAAGCATGACTTGTACAACTTTCTAGCTGCCTATCTATACAGAAAATGAACTTTCTTTTTGAACTGTATCTACGAAGAAAATGAACACAATTCAATTTACAAGATGATTAATGCAGCAAATGTTTTCTGTATACGTTTTTGCTAACACCCTAATGCAGAAAATAAAATTACAAACGCCACTAGTTGTTAATTGTTACACAGACCGCAAGCAGTGCCATGAACCTGAAACAATTTAAAATTTTCCTCATCCATAATATTAGTATTCCTCAAGAATCCATAGAATAGACAACAGTCCCATGGTAACTTATATGTTCACTACGAGTTCTCACTACTCCAAATCAAGAGATTACTTTCATAGAAAGATAACAAGTAAATGATAAACATAAACATACCATGCTACTGAAATAGAAACCGACTGTTGTGAAATAGAATGACAGCATTCTATAGAAGTCAAACCGACGTCCAAGTCGATATACATCACGGTTAAGTGTCTGCTCTCCATTTCCGTTCGCAACTTTTGCCTCAAAATTTGATATCTGATTCAATCCTACGTCACACCCCTTGCCTACTTGGATATATTCATGATGTGTTATGTACCCCGCACGCAGAGTTGAATTGTAACCTGAAAGATTAAATGCTTATTAATCATATTCTCTTTAAGTGCTGCTTAGCATGTTTACTTAGAGACTTTGTTCACATATCTTTAGGTAAACCAAAAGTTACCTGCAAATACATCCTCACTCAGGTTGATTATTTTTCAAGCTTTGCTAATGCCACCTTTTGTTATGTGGAAGATTCTGTTGAATACATCAGGATGACCATAATGGAAGCGCACCCTGAAAGTACAAAAGATAACTGTGAGATATAACATTAATTGAACATGGAATTGACCGCATATATATTACAAGGATGATGATGATCAAACACAGGGTAGCAACCAAAATGCATAAGATTCCTCATCATAGGTCATTGAAGATGAATTCAGAGTCTGATTACTACCATATATTTTTTGCTGTGAGAAACAAATAACAAGATTGTGAGCATATAAAGAAAAAGTTACCAATATTGACTTCCTTTTTACAGCAATTTCATTATTTCTCTAATGA
>CAODLS011481726.1:0-14120 GCA_948243855.1 Flueggea neowawraea | reverse complement strand
CTGTCGTCAACCCCGATAGCTGAGTCATATCTAGCAATGGTAAACCAAATGTTACGTCCACCCCGTAGCATAGGTGTCCCCAATCAAAATCTCATATTAAAAAACATATGCAATATTGTAAAACCAAAAGGTATACAAATCAAGTATTTATTTCCGAAAATATAAATATCTCCTAACGGAGTATTTATTCAGAAACACATCCACAAATTCCAAATGAAATATTTATTCAGAAAATATTTTGAAATTTCAAAACAAAGTACATTTTACAAAGGTCATTAAAAATATTAAGACGTAATATTTATTTCAGAAACCACTCTCAAATCAATTTTCCAAATTGGTTTTTCAACCAAGGTTTTCATGTAATCAGATTTTAGGATATCCCGATCTTTTAACCATTCTGATTTACATGCAAAGGTTTAGACATATCAAAAACGATATAGGTTTAGAAGACACAGCTTGTATGTCTAAAGATGACATCTACTCACCTAGATGTCCTAACTGACAATCCAATCATGCGCCACTAGTCGGTGGCTGGTCGTGCTGGCACGAGTACGAAACTGAAACAAATACAAGAGCAAAATCAAAATTATATGTTGATGTTGGCACTGGTGGCATTACCGTAAATATGTGAAATGAAGATGCAAATCCAAAACCATCGACGTTGCTAAGAATCCTATTTCCATCGAAAAATCAAATTCTATGAACAATCACAAATTGATTTCTCAACTACGGCAAAATATAAATAAATTTCTAAATTACGAAAAAAATTACTGATTGGTTTTCGATCCTTTCCGTGACCACAATTTAATTTTCCAACTCGTTCATATCGACATAAAAATGTATCCTAAGTTTTTCCGTAATCGCATTTGATCTTATGGCCAAAATATTTATAATCGTCCGAAATCGTAACTAATTGTATATTCTCAAATTTTTGCGACTTCTTTAAACCAACGTCCCAGTGTTCTTCTTATCCTAAAAAAAAATTCCACACTTCGCTCTCAACACACACCCGAATAAAATGTTTTCCACAATCCTTAACCCATAATTATTCTCAAAAAATTTCAGCCTCAATGTTCACCAGCTCGGCAATGTCACCCAAAAGAAACCAACCTAAATCAGAAAATTTGTTCCTATCACCGAATTCATTTATCAATTTATTCAACAATTTTCATTCCATCACAATGCCACAATCAGTCCATCTTATTTATTCCCAACTTAAGCCTATCAATATTAACAAAATCAATCTTAAAATCCGTCCTAAAATGCTTCGGAACCGTGGCTATGCTTCCATCAAACTCATGAATAACAACTTTAAATGATGCAATTAACAGAGAATGAAAGCAAGCAACAGCTGGGAACAAAATCTTACCCCGGTTTGAAGAAGAAGAAGAAGAAGAAGAAGAAGAAAAATTGAGTGGAAGGCAACGAAATGAAGAGAGCAATTTCGTGTCTGAAGAAGCGAAAAAAATGAGTATGTGTGGACGGTGATTTCAGAATTTAAAGACAAGGAAACTGAGTGGGCGGTGGCATCCAATTTCTTTAAAAGAAAAGACTGAAATCTTGGGCGGTGGCTTGATTAATTCAACGAAAAAGAATCAATTGTGGGCGGTGGAATTGATTTGAATAAAGAGAAGAAGCAGAGCTGGGCGGTGGAACCTGATTTTGAATCATGAAAATTGCAGTTGGGCGGTGGAATTGGACGTGTTCAAAAAGAAACGAAAAAATTTAATCTCAAGCCATCACAGACACGGGCGACAGTTGAACAATGAAGAACGACAGCTATCTGAATTTGGGAGCAAATTGTTTCAAACGTGCAATTTTGTGGCTCAATTTCTATCCGAAAATTTCTTCAATTGTACCAATTCTCAATTGATTTTAGAAATTCCCAAATCACTTCCAAACTCCATAAATCACCCAATCAACATCTAAAACTCAAAATTAACTCCTCAAATTTCAAAAATAAATTTTGAAATTTAACAAAAAAATTTCGGAATAATTAATAAAAATTAACAAAATATTTCCTTACTAAAAAAAATTGAAAATAATAATTTTAATCAATAAAAATCAACAAATTTTTGATCATATCAAATTTTATAAAACCAAAAAAATATATTTCCTTGATTACAAAATTAACAAAAATTCATTTAACAAAGAGAAAAAAAAATTTCTACCAAAAAATTCAATCGGAGAAAAATATAGGATATTACACACCATAACACTTTAAACCAGTTACAAGTGCAAACTCGTATATCCCAAATTTCAACCTCTCACCAAAATATTAAACCACATTTCTTCATGATTGTCACATTCAATCTCCCTCAACGCCAATGAATGAAGCAACTGAGGCTGACCTACTATGAATTCCATATCCAAAAGCCGTCCAAAACACATACCCCTAAACAAAGAAATATGATCTTCATTCAAATACTTCTTTATCATTGCTGGAGCATCAGGCATCAAATTCAAGTGCACCTTAGCAGCAAAAGGTTTGTTAGGGTTAACTAAAAATTTCGAACCCTGCAAACAATAAAAATTAGGTTAGGACACATACAGAGTTCAACTTGAGTACAACTCAAGTACTTATCAGAAAACAAAATATAAACTATTACTACAAAACACGCGAGGAAAGCAAATCAGCAAATAATACAAATTGCTTTAGAGTACAAGTAGAGTACAACACGAGTACTAACTTTAGACTATCACTACAAAAGACACAAGAAAAAGGAAGAAAAACCTTAAAAGCAACCATTGCCCTAGAATGCGTCAGCTTGCATCTCTTTACTGAATCAAATTTCTTGCTCCTACATGGAGTACGCTTGATCCGCTTTCCTTTAGAAGCAGATTCGACATCCTTACTCGCCATAGAAACTAAAACACAAACACACAAATAGGAAATGGTGAAAAAATAGAGATAGAAGAACAAATTAAAAGAACAAATTAAAAGCATTCTGAAGCCCTAATTAAAGAGAAGAACAAACCTTATAGACTCATAAATGATGAAACAACAGAGAAAGAAGAAATCAGATTACAATCGTTAGCAAAAGAACGAGATCGAAAAACAAATGGCAAAGACAATCATGAAAGAAAGTCGAGAAAACCAGAAGAAACAAAGAGAACGAAAAGAGAAGAGAAACTTGACGGTTGAGAAGAAAAGGGAAAACTAAAACTAAACCGCCAAAAAAAAGTATATATATATGTGGTATTATAGAAATGATTAGCAAAATTATTGTTAAATAATTACCTATTAAAAGTCTGTTGTAAAAGTGAAAAGTCAAAAAGAAAAAAATATGCCAGTTGTAATTTCCTCAACAAAAAATATGTACTAAACTTTTATTATATATATATTTGAAAAATAATTATTTGGACTCTTTAAAAAATAATCAATCATTAGAAGTTTTGCTCCATGGAGCAAGCCTTTTCTCTACATAACATGGATTTGATTCGATTAAAGAATTGTAGCAAAGAAAAGATGATAATACCCGTAATCTCAAATTTAGTTTACTAGCAACTATGAAAACTCAATTAAAGAGTTGGACATGAATATATAACCAGTTAGTCATTCTAATGAGCATAAAAATTGTGATTATTCTTTTATAACAGAAAACATTAGTAATGACAATAAATTCTAGTCAACAGATTCATTTTTTCAATAATATGGTAGCTTTGGAATCATAAGAATACATTTAAAGGGCTCATATACTAATTTTTTTTCTCAATTAATATGAAGGGTATTATAAACTTTTAACTTTCAATAGTGCTTTTTATCCGGATCAATTTGATCCATTTAGCATCCCTCATAGTTAAATAGTGAAACAAGATTCAGAAAAGCTGAGTGTGGATTCCAAAGTTTCGAAACACGGTGCATGCATTTAAGGCCAATAATCCATCATAATTTACGGGTTACAAATATAATCCATACAACCAAACATCATCTGATCAATACATAACAATTTACAAACTTGACGGAGCCTAAACAAAACAAAGCCAAGAGGAAAACAGTAGGGCATGGGCAGAGAAATACCCAACATTCAGACATTGCCTACAGTGCTCCCAGTAACGCACTTAAATATTGCCTTGCCATCCCTCATTACGCTTGACCGAAAATGGTAGCAACATCCGATAAAATAACCCCCGTAAATTCCAGGGAAGTATCAGCCTTCGCTTTCATTTTCGCCTTTCTCTGCGTTTTTGTTTCAGTTTCCATGCTACATAGCCGGGTGGTTCTGTCAATATTTGGGGGAACAAAAAACAAAAGAAAGGAAACAACAAAACATTAATAAATACACCCCAATCGTCTGAAAAAAACCCTTAAATGAATATAAGAATATTGTAAAACAGAGTTCACATACCCGCCCAGTAAGTCAGCAATACGAGATTTGTCACAGTCAACACTGTACTTCGACAGACCATATATGTAAGCTTTTCTGAGTACTACTTGAATCGTCGGGTCATAAGGATGACGGACAAGTGGAATAATCTGAAAACGACAATCAAAAACTCCAGAAATTAAAGAATTCAATTAACAAAATTGGCACATAGCATAAATCAATCAACCTAAATCAACCAGTAAATTGGCAAAATCAATCGACAAAAAAAAACAAAGAACCTAACAACAAAAAGGGACATTATTATAAAGCCTAGACAAGAAAAAAGGGCACAAATTGGCCTAACTTAAGAATTAGCAACCAATTTCCAGTCTCTATTACTAACACTACTTATGGTGGCCACGGTTCACGAACCGGCGGTTCCATGAACCATCGGTTTTGGTTCAACAAAAGCTTGAACCTGAACAGGACCGTGGCTCTTCGGTTTGAGATGGTTCCAGTCCAGTTCCAGATTTGACCAAGTTTGACTTGTTAAACCGCCAGTTTCGGTCCGATTAGATCCACTTTTTTTAATCAATTTGTATCTCATTCTTGTGTTCTTTTTTCCGTTTTGATAAAAATATTATTTTCTAAATATTAATTACATTTCTTGTTAATATGGAGTAGCATATTAATTACATTTCTAAATATTTTCTAAAAATCAATTTTATCTGGTTTGACTGAATTTGACCTATTAAACCGACGGTTTTAACAGTTGGAACCGCCAGTTCGGAATAGGCGGTTCCACTGGTTTTGGTACCCCTGAACCGGAACCAGCCTTTGAATTGGCAATTTTTACTGTGCGGTTCACGTTTCGATTTCGGTCTAGTTTTCAACCAGTTTGAACAGTCTGATTCCGGTCTGGTTCGCCGTTTCGGATTGGTTTGGCCATTATTTAGCATTCCAAGTTCTCCTTTAATCCCTCTTTCTCACATGAAATTATTCAAAAACGTGCCACATCTATTTTAGGGCTGTCAATTTTTGACACGATAACACGATTTTGTGAGACGACACGATACGATTAATTCGAATTCAATTTTTATAATATTTATATTTTGTATAATGATTTGTGATATATAAATGACATAACACGATTACGACACGATAACACGAATTGACAACCCTAATTGATTTGTCTTTCCTAAAGGACAAGCGCCACTACATTCCAATATCGCCCTAACAGAATAAAAAAAGCTTTCCCAAATTACTACAAATCTGAACGCAAGTGCCTATTTCTTTGCCGATCAACTCTATTTGTTCGCCAGAATTAGAAAAAAGCAATTCGATCTGCAATTCGGTACAAATTCTAAAATTAAACCCTGATGTCTTCCTCATGAATTTAAGAAAAATGAAGAAAATGCCCCCACCCGGTCATCAAAAACATCTGATGTTGCAACAACTAATCTATCTGGAGAACTTTTACAAAGATCACAACTAAGTTGACAAACAGCATTGGATACCTTACTTTTCAGTTGTGCAGAATCAAGACACTAAAGCCAACTTTTATGGGCATTCTCAACACACTAGATGTCATTGCTACCATGATCCATTGTATATTTAAAATAAAAGTAAATCTGTTAAGCACACTTTTTTTTGACAGAGGACACTGCTTTTAAGAGACAATGAAAACATTATATTCCATTTCAGTTTGAAAAAATTATCGTCCTAGAAATACCTTTGACCACAAGTTGTTTAACCTAATGAAAATGAAGATGCATCCCATCATTTGCTTCCAAATGTTGATTCCCCCCAACCACTTTGAAACCTTAAAATAAATAAATTGCAACAAATAGTTTAGAATGCCAGGTAATAAAAAACCATATTCATAGATGCAGGAAATTATGCTAAAAAGAACAAGATGGCAAGAGGAAAGTAATTGTCGATTCCAAATTTAGGAATCCCAATAAAAATTCAGAACAAATATGAAAAATACACTTCCATAAACCCCAATAAGGACCAGTAGAGTAAACTTATTTATTTTAGACCACATAGTTGACTTATAAGCATGCTTTACTCGTTGCCTGCATGTGCCAAAACTGTGACATGGAAGACTTTCACACTAAAAACATGTACACGCTCCCAAGACTACTTTTCATTGGCACAACTGGACAAAGAATTAAGCTTCCACAAATGCCTTTTAAACAATGTTCAAGATACATTAGAAATTCCGTGCCCCTCACTATCTGATGTTTTCCGTTGGACTTATAGTTTTGCTCCACCACCGACCATTGACAACATTCACAGAAGAAACGAGAACTAAGCAAAACATACGACTTATCCCTACTCTACTGGGAATGGAAAGCATGAAAAAAACAACGCTAAGTGCAGCATTGAGAATAGGAACAACAATCACTCACAATCATAACACGCTTGCAAGCTCACACAAACCACAAGTCACACAATCCAAATCCAACTGCTGCGCCGAGCTAAGAGATAGAGAAATAGATTACTTGGCGAAGTCTTTTCAGGTAATCCTTGGATTGTCTCTCAATGATCTCACGGTAAATGATGTCCTCCCCAAAGCCGCAGTGCATGGTCATCTCCCTTATTCTTTCAGCTCCGCCATCGCTGGAAAACTATACATAGAAAAGTGACGTACAAACAAAGATTATCATCAATAAGTTCAAAAAACCTAAAGTTGGAGAGAATGAAAGAAATAATCAATAGAAAGGTTCAAATTCTTAGCACATCTTTCAAACAAGAGACGTTGAAATATCTCAAAATTCTGAAGATCAGTTCGCTGAGATAGAAAACTGTACAAGTTCATGACAAAAGAACATGGAGATGTGGGCCTAGCCTATAAAAAGAAATGTATGCTCGCTCAAGTGTATGCATGAATGGCAAGCTTTTAAACAAATGTTATTGATTCTAAAACTAGTGAATTATTCAAACGTCTTACAAGTTGGCGTTGAGAAAAAACCAACCACGCTCTGTAACCACCTGAAAAAAGGTAAGAGGCTAACTTAGCAACCAGAAAGTTTCTATCTAATGTCAACTTCAATGAGAAAAAAACTCGGCGGATATTACCAAATTTAAAAAACAAGAAGTAGTTCCGTCTTGATCAAATTGGTCGTCCAAATAAAAAAGCAGCTGTGGATTTCAATAGATTAATTTCATTATTATGCAGGGAAGAAATTATAAGCCAGAAATCGAAACCCAAGTTATTAGCACGAGATTCCCACCTTCATATTGACTAGCGCATCTTGCAGGTCTTTAACTTCAAATTCTTTTCTTCTACCTTCAGATTCTTCTATTTTAGATTTTCTTTCAGCTATTCTTACAGCTTTTTCTTTAGCTCTCTTTGCAACTCTTCCTTTAGGTTTTCCGGGAGCGCCACGGTATGGTTTACCAAATATCTTGTCGTGCATGTTTGCCCAAACAATTCGTTCATGAAGAGTCCCCCAGTCAATAGCTTCCCATTTGGGGTCAATGTTGCAAGGTTTCTCACCTGGTTTCTGTCAAGAGCATCAGAAACAAGAGCAAATGCTGATATAAGTAAAGGGAAATTAAAAAACACCTTAAGAAACAAGCATATATACAGAAGAATTGAACAAACCTCTGTGAATAGTAACCTTCCAACGTATGCAGAGTCAAAACCAACCGGAAGAAGAGGAGAGTCATAAGTTGGCAAGCTGGAATAACACATACATGATGTTATAATAATTAAACAAGTAAGTGGGCAAGGAAAAGAAAGAAATCAAAAGTAATGTCACTCACACAAATCCATCTCCACGATGAAATTTCTCCCTGTTCCACCTACGAAGGGCATCACAGGCTCGGAAGTCAAATTGGAGGCCACTGTCCAGGTGCGTAATGCAGAATGAAAGATCAACCATATGTAATGGCACCTTGAACCGCTTCTGCTCCAACCACAGATCATCCCACCACCTACCACTGCATCAAAATCTCGAGCCAGCAATCATGTTGTTATGAAGAAGATGATTAGCAATTAACAACAATAATGACAATTGAAACAAGGAAAATAGAGAGAACCTGGTGCAACTAGGTTTACAATCCCGGAGAGAAAACTCCCAGCCGTGCTGCCTAAAACGCCAATAGAATATCGTGAACAGTAACGAGGTTAGGATTTTCTCTTTCGAGGAGAGCAGCAGTGAATCAACTAACTGATGGATTGTTATCACTTTCCAAAATTTATCCTACGCGGCTATGGTTGGCCTATTTGGCTTGCTCTGCTTTGAATTTTGAGTTAATTATGTCAGTACCTATATAAGCCTTTCAATATTAATAAATAAAAATATTAGTTTCCTACTTGTTAAAATATCAAAATTTTTAATGTTTAATTGTCTAGATATCATATTTTTAATTTTTAATTAAAGAATGTCGTATTTGATTAGATAAAAGACACTTCTCATCTTATTTAATTTTTTTCTCTCTCCTTCTCTCACGTTCTCTCCTTTCTTTGTCCTCCTCTTCTGTATTAATCTCATCCCTCTTGAAAAATCCTAGCATCCACCGCCGCTCACCATTGCTTCGTCTATCGGTTCTTCGACGGCTCCGTTTCCCTCCCTCTCTTTCCCTCTCCTCTCTCGGATATCTCTTCTCTTCGTAGCTTCGGAGTCTTCGTCGATCTACTCATCGTCGTTTCTCTTCACTGATCTCCCCGTCGTCCTTCGTCTTTGAAGAGGCGGTGCTACTAGTGACGGCTAGGGTTTATGCCGCCTCTTTTTTATTTTTCTTAAAATTAGGTAAATATTTTTTTTCCTTTGTCAAATTTGGTGATATCGATGGAGAGATAAAAACCAGCAACGTTACAGGTCAAAGAAGATCAAAAGATGCATCATGAACCTTTGACGAAAAGAAGTGAGAATATTACTCATTTCGGTGGAATTCCAACCAAGTACACTTTTCTTTTATTCTCACGTACTTTACTTTGATATTTAAATTTCTCGTTTTCCTTCTTGTTTTAAGCTATTTTAGCATTTAACAGACACAGAATAACATATATCTTGAAGTTATAATTTTTAAAATAGTATAAAATAATAAAATGACGCAATTTTCATGAAAAAATATAATAAATAGGAGGAAATATGCTCACTGTTTTACTATCCAGACAAACAAGAAAACGGGGGAAAAAAGCACAAGTGAGAATTCAAAATTGGGATCCAAATATTTGACGATTAAATTTCTTAAAATGTAAAAAAGTTGCTTAATTCTCTGTCCTGCCGTTTGCTTCTCCTTTCCCGTCCATATTTGTCTGCTCCATTTTCAGGACTCGCGTCCACGTCTCAGATCGTGTCGCAACATGTAGCATCCACGTGGCTTGGTGCTTGCCCTCATCTGCCGTTTGCATTTGATTTCCTCTTTTTCAAAACCAATATAAACACCAACTTATTAGATTGAATCGCGCTTAAGTAGGAGTTAAAACTATCAGTTCATCAACTTGACCGAATTAGACCAATAAATCATACCCTTTTAAATCTACCTCTTAAATTTAGATAAGCAGAGAAATAAGACTTAATATACATAATGATTTAATTAAAAACACATCTGCTGAAAACTAATACCAATAACAAAGAGATATGACACTTGAAAAGAAGATGGTGTATGTCTAAGAAGACGTTGAGGCAACATGGACATTGCCACTCATCAACTGAAACATTTAATTAAAAACACATCTGTTTACTAAACTAATACCAATACAACACTCGGTTACTTTAAAAAAATGATATTTAATTTAACTGGTCCTGGGCTGTTAATTGATAAGGATGGCATATTTAGTTCAAAAAAATTACAAAATTAAAAAACTATATGTGCACTCGCAGCATTGTCCGAGTCTCCAACTAGTGATATAAAAAAATGGTTGACAAGAAAGAGACCGAACATGACGTTATTTCAGTAAGGTTAATGGTGAAAGAATCGTCCTTATGTGTAAATAGCATAATAGAATATGAAAGACTAATAGATATTTTTCTTCTTTTTTTTTTTGAAGCCGGAATAAAGCAGATTCATCTAACGGAGTTCAACATACAAAGCAAGGAAGAGGAGAGTTAATAATCATAAGGATCTCCCCAAACATGATAATCCGGAAGATTAATTGCTAATCAAGCTAAACAATGGGCGAGATTAATTGCTAATCAACTAATTCAGCGATGTAAGATCAGGTTGGTTAAGATAATCAGACAAAGAACGGTTAATTCTTAACACAACATAGTGTGTTCCTTCATCGTTACAGTCAATTGTTTTGTTATCCTTAGATGATACCTGCAAATGGATAAAAACGAGTCAACTCAAGGTTTCTGACAATGACTGTTTGAGGATCAACGACCATTTGGAGATTATATTGGCATCGACAAGACTTGAACTTTCTGGCTTAATGGGATAAAAAAAGGATACCGGAGTGTAGCTTGTTGGAATTAATAATTGATCCAACAGAGAGAGTTTGTAGGCTTTTAGGTGAAGAGGGTTTGATGCATTCTTTCGACATTTTCTCGACCTCCATTTTCCGGGTACAGCTTGCTCTGTAGAGTTGTAGACAAACATAACGCAACGTCTTTCTTTGCAATACAGATGTATATTGGCGGGCAACAATTGTTTTGCTGGTGGAGAATCAGAAATTAAAGAATTTGAGTTGGTTTACATTATTTAAGGTATATTTATCAAAATGATATTAGAGTAGCTATAGGACTTCCAATATCATATTCCTATATCAAGGCATCTTGTAACTAGATAGCCCTTGTCCGAAGAATAATCTAGTGCCTGAAATGGCAACGGTGGGATGGAAGAGTTGAAGAAGATGAAAAAAAGGACAGGCCACCAACTCCATATCTCCAAGCAAAACGTTCTAAATTTCGATGGCGACTACAGCCCACAACTATCGGTGGGTCTATTGCAAGCTCCAGTCTAATTATGAAATCATGTATTGTTTTTTATACATTATACATCATGGATTAACGAAAATGTATAAAAGCTCAATTTGTCTGCGCATTCTGTTACTCTTCATTTTTGTGTATGGCATTGCTACTCTCGTAGGAAATATCCACTAATTCGAAACTTAATTTGAAAGCCATATTTCGATCTGGATATTCTTGAAATGTCCCTAATAACCAACGAATATCAACTGCTTTTTCTTGTGTGGATCCACTTCAATAACATAAACCATTCTAATTATAAAATTACGTATTAGAATTTTGAAAAAAGCTAATTATCTCAGCTACCCTTTAAAAAATTCTGATTTGCAATAATAGCTCCTATAGTTTCTATATTATAGTAATAGATTCTTTAAATTTTAATTTATAAAAGTGTCATTTTTAAAACTAGGAAATTTAAAAATGCCACATAAATTTTCATATATATTTTAACTTTTCGTTTTATTTTCTCAATATTTTCTCTCTTTTCTTTCCTCTCTCTTTTTCTTTCCCTCTTTATCTCTTCTCCTCTCAAACCCTAGCCGTCATTTCTCTCCCCTCTCCTCCGTCTCCTGCTGCCACCCGCCCTGACCTTTGTCCGACGCCGCTTCTCTTTTCCACTCTCTCGCTCCTCTCCGTCATCTTCTCTTTTCCTCTCTCTCGCTTCAGTCCAGATCCGATTTCCCTTCTCTAGAAGCAGCAGTGCGTCCCATTTTGGACGACAAGAATGCTCTTGCGGCAGGCAGAGGCTGTATCAACAGAGTTGTGGGGCCTGCTGCACCTGTGCTTAAGGTTTTTGATGCAGTTCATGGATTGGAGAAGACAAATTCGTGAAATGATCTGCCTGGTTATTTGTCTATTTTGAAACGTTTATAAGAGGCATTGAGGTTTCTAGGTGATAATTATGGATTGGCCATTTAGTGGTCGGAGGATATAGTCGAGTATCCGAAGGATAATACGATGGCAGATGAGCAATACCTTTTGGACTTAAAGAAGTCCTTGATGTTATCGAAAAAAAAACAACAGTTGTTTCATCCCAATTAACGATGGAATGGCACTCCAAGAGGGGGGTGTATTGGAGTTTTAATAAGTTAAAAACTTTGTTGAAAATCTTTTGCAAATCAAAGCAAATAACAAAGTTTTATACAAACAAAATCAAAGTCAAAACGTGGAAGCAATCAAATCACCAATTCACAATCAATGTAAAACAAGTGCTAGGCAAAGTAAATAAGAGAGTAAGGGAGAGAGAAAATTAAAGCCCAAGATTTATAGTGGTTCGATCCTCTTGACCTACGTCCATTGCTCTAGATCCACTAGAGAGTTTCAATCAACTAACTCCTCACTTGCGAGTGGAGGGAAATTGTTTACAACACTTATTTTTGCGGGATCAACAAGTACATCGTTACACCTTGTTTTAAGGACAAAATAAGAAAACCAAATCCCTAGTTTTTGCTTGCTTAACTAGAAAACCATATCCACTTGTTTTCAGGTTAAAACAAGTAAACCAAACCACTAGTTTTTCCGGGCTGAACTAGCTAACCGTTTCCCTAGTTTTTGTGAGCTCAACTAAAAAACTGTTACCCTAGTTCTTTCGGGATTAACTAGAAAACTGTTCCCCTAATTTTTGCGGGATCAACTAGAAAACCGTTCACCTTGTTTTAAGGACAAAACAAGAAAACTAACACTAGTTTTCCTAAGCTCACCAGCAATCTCACTTGTTTTTTTTTTCAAAGGCTCAACAAGGAAACCTATCTACCGCAAGCAAATACATTGCTTGTTACAAGATTCAATCCAATAATGAAAAGGATTAAATCTCACACCAACCTAGAAATAATATTGCAGGTGAATAGCTTAAATGGATTATCAAGGTAGAGAAGAGAGATAAAATAGATAACAAGCTTTGGCACAAGTCTCTCTTACTTCTCTACTGTTATGGGATGTCTATTTATAGTCACTTGAAAGAATGTAGCCATTGAAGCCTCGAAGTAGCCGTTGTGAGATAAAACAAATTCTGCCCAGTAATGACGTCACTGTCTTCTACATGCATAGCTACCATCTACGTGCGTATTACCTTGTTCCATCTGAGTTCTGCGTATGTTGATAACAGGTCTAAGTGCATTACAAGAACTACAGTGGTCTCGGCTTTATATGGATCAGCATTTACGTGCTTTGTTCTTCTTCTACGTGCGTTGATCTTAAGTTCTGCGTGCTCTGTGCCACATTCTACGTGCATTGCTTCAATCTTTAGGATATGTAGTTTTTCACCCAGTGGCTTGCTACGTGCGTTGTACTTTGCTCTACGTGTGTAGTCATTCAAGATTGTATCTTTGTTCTGTACATGTGTCAGCACTTGTCAGAGAATATTTGAATTTGAATTTCTGAGGAGCGTCTTGACTTTGTCAGCTAGTCTAGTGCATTTTGTCTACATGCTTAGCATAAACAACTGTATGCGTAGATTTGAGTTCTCTTTGGCACCATCTAAATTTTTGTCAGAGAATATTCCAATTCAAATTTCAATTAGCGTCTTAATATTGTCAGGTAGTACAACTCATCCTTGTCTACGTGCTTAGCTCAGCTATCTATGTGCGTTGAACTTCTCTTTAAAGATTACGCATTTGGCTCTTCAACGTGCATTGATCAACATTCAACGTGCCTCAGCTCTTGCACATTTTCTCCTCATCAATCTAGATTATTTTCAATGTGCGTAGCACCATATCTGCGTGAGTAGACGTTTAGTAGTGCAGTAAATGCCTAACGGAGCTTACGAACCTCAAACACCATCAACCTGCCACTGGACTTGAGATTGTTCTTTGATGGTGTATGTGAACCTTGTTTCTTAGAACTTCTCTTGGTTGTACAAGATACTCTTAGTGAACAAAAAGCTACCAAA
>CAODLS011481694.1:0-11849 GCA_948243855.1 Flueggea neowawraea | reverse complement strand
AGCGTCGCGGCTGCTAGGGCTCACAACTCAGCTGAATTCGTGATGAAGGAACGACATTCGACTTCGCCGGAGAGCGGCGCGGCGTGCTAGGGCTGGAAACTCAGATGAATTGCGTGAAGAGGGAAATGAGATGAGAATTTACGAGCAACGGCGCTGATGTAGGGTTTCTTGATTTCGTGCCTTTTATTTGGATATAATTGATTCAGTACAAACAGCTGCATTATATCTCATTTTCAATCAACGGATACAATTAATTGACTATATCTAACGGTCCCTAATAAATTGTCACCATGACTCAGGTTCTCCCTGAGTCACCCAAGTAACTGGCCATCCCTTTTCTTGTTCTAAATTCCTTTTCAAGGAATACGAGCATGTCCAAGCTTAAAATATACTAATATTTTAGTGCTCTAATTATCTCAAATTTTAAATTAATTATAATATTATTTATAATTTAACTTGTTTTTTTAATATTTTTTAATAAATTAATAAAAAAAAATATTGTTGTTGCAGTTCATCAATAAAATTAAAAAATTATTATTTATTTTAATTTATTAATAAAATATTTATTTTTTAATATATTTTATCTCAAAAACACAACTTTCAAAATAAATTAACACATAAATAATAATTAAGTAATACTTTTTAAGGAGCTTGTTAAAAGAGTCTCTTGGACATACCTTAATAAATACACCAAGTTAACTACTTAAACATGTTAGGGTTCATGGCGTAATAAAGGCACCAAATAACTATTTAAACTTGTATTTTTTTTCAAAAAAAAAAGGGGAAAGAGGGTGGCTAGTGATCACTTACACTCACTACGTGTGAAGTGCAAAATCCTCTTTCACTACGAAATATTCGAAAAGTCTTATTTAAACCTAATGGAAACAAGACCTTGTCGAAAGGTCGAACCTAGGACCACGAATAAATGAGAATTAAATGCCTCCAAAAAATGCTCTCTCTCAAATTCAAACCTAGGTCACCACAAAGTTCAAATAGCACCTCAAACAACAGGTAACTGTGGGTTTTCTTTTAAGAGAACAACTATGATTTGTGGGTTAGTTTTGATTCACTTGGATATAGTGACGGACGCAGAAGAAAATCCCAAGAGGGGCACCATTTATATATAAAAAATAAAATTTGAATATATTTATAAGTGTACTCAAGAAAATTCAAAATATATTAAGTTAAAAGTTAATAGAAATAACGATAAAAAAAGTCGTTACACATATTGGTGGTGCTACAACTAAGATTTGTTAACCGTTATACCATCAACGGTACCAGAACGGTCGAGTCGTGATGTCTCTTCAAGCGGTAAAGGTGGTAAATCTATCCTACGAGTTTTCGTGTTCTGAAAATGTTGGATAATGACTTCATTATCAATGCTTCTAAAAACATTTTTTCTCAATATAGCATACTAAACAATCGGTGAGAAAGTCATCTCTCATCTTGTTACGCAGATCTGTCTTTACAATATTCATTACGGAGAATGCTCTTTCCACAGTAGCAGTAGCAACCGGTAAAACTAACACCAACTCGATAAGAAGATATACCAAATGAAAAGTAGTGTGAATTCCTACATCAACCATCTTCTTAGCAAGATCTCCAATATTGGTTAGTTTATAAAAAGTTGAATTTCCTCTCATTTCATAAATCCAGGTCTTTAATTGTTCTTTAAGCTCTATTCGATCTTGCTCTGAAAAATCTTGTGGATATAATTTTGCAAGTCGAACTAGCCTTGAAAGGCTAAAATTGGAGAATGAATTTTTGGGATCAAGGCATGCTATGCATAAGAGTAATTTCGTGCTTGACTCAGTGAAACGATTCCCCATCTCCTGATCAATACGATCAACAACCTAAAAATATAGAATAATATTAATTCTAATTTTAAAAACATAGTTAAGTGGTGTAAAATAGGAAATAATTTAGTACCTGACAAAATATCTCAACTCGAAAGTGGTGATAGTAAGTTATAGCATGCCCAACATGTTTAGAACGGATGCGACCTGTAACATTATCTTTTATATTGGGAATGATAATATCATTTTTAGCACAAAAATTGTTGACATATTCCATTAGCTCATCCCATCCATTCTCCTTGAAATCTTGCAATTGTCTTTTGATATTTTGAACCAAACTCACAACCTCTATAATATTCTGATCTTTTTTTTTGCAAGAATTGTGACAAACCATTTGTCAACCCTAATACTAGCTTCATCAAGTGAGCAATAAACACAAATTCATAATTTTCCATTTTGTCAACCAAGCTAAATGCAAGGCATCGACTTTTTTCTTCAATTCCATCATCATATATGTTTTCAAGCACTTGAATCGTTGAGGACCACATACTTACAAGACGAACAATTGTTGTAAAGTGTGAGCCCCAACATGTAGCTCGTGGCCGAGTTAAACTAGTTTCTTGATTCAATCTTCTTTCGGTAGAAATATCACCATATTGTCAATGCTCTACCATATTTTCATGTTGTTGTTATCGGAGAGCATCTTTTCTTTTACAAGAAGCCCCAATCCATATTCACAATCATAGACATATATTCAAAAAAATCACCAACAAATTGGTTTTCTCCTGAAACAACCACAACAACTAATTGGAGTTGGTGAGCAAACTAGTGAACATACCTTGCACATGGATTTTCATTTAAAATCAAAGTCTTCAATCCATTAAGCTCACCTCGCATATTAGAAGCCGCATCATATCCTTAATCTCTAATATTTGAGATTGATAATCCATGTTTAGAAAATAAATTATCAATACCACTTTTCAAAGATAGTGCAGTAGTGTCACTAACATGAACAACTCTAAGAAACCGTTCCACTACTGCTCCATGGTTGTTCACATATCTTAACACAATCGCCATTTGCTCTTTTACCGAGCTATCTCGAGCCTCATCAATCAATAAAGAAAAGAACTTGTCTCCAATATCACTAATAATGACGCCCGTTGTCTCGGATGCACAAGCATTAATAATGTCCTTTTGAATTCGAGAAGTAAGAAGATGATTTGCTGGTGCATTCTCTTTAACTACCTTCCCAACATCAGGATTACACAAACCATACCAATCAAGAATTTCAAGGAAATTACCTCTATATAACGATTGTGGCGATTCGTCATTCCCACGAAAAGCCAACCCACAACCAAGAAGTAATCTAACAACATCCACACTTGCTGTCAAACGAGTTCGGTAGACAACACCTATTACTTGCTTTCTAGAAGATAAAGATCGTGTCACACTTTGTCTTTGATCTTTGTAAGAAAAATATAATGTTCGAGCATCGTTATGAGTACTTCTTGAGCTCCGACATGGTCTCTAAATTTTTCTGAAGCCTTCTTCCAATTTCAGAATCCCATTTTTACAAACGTCTCTTCTCCAAATCTTTTGCCTTTATCCCCTTTAAAAAGATAACACTAGAAGCAAAATGCGGTATCTTTGGAAACACTATATTTCAACCATTCCCAATTCTTGAACCAATTAACATGGAAATACCTCATTTTATTCCCAAATTGGGTACGCGGGAAATCATGTGACAATGGTTGACAAAGACCTTTAAGCACATATTTTCTCCTAACTTCATCTCTAATATGAGGTTCATAGTCATTGATAGGTTTATGCAATGCCGGATCACTGATAATATCCTCTTCACATAATTACAAAGTCTCCATTCGAACTTTTTTTTTACTAGATTCACCAATATTTTCGTCACGATTTTGAGATTTATTAGGATTATTTGAAGACCCACCATTTGGTATTGGTGGCCTCTTATTTCGAATAATAAATTTGTCCATATTCCTTCCTAGACATAGATAATTCAATTTCAAATCAAACAAATACAACAATCAACAAGTGAACATTATCAATTTATTGTCTAATCTAATCAACCAAATATTTCAACAATCAACAACACACAATATCAAATATCCAATTATTATTAAGCCTATCAAATTTATTCAACATTAAATCTATCCAAACCCTAACCTAAAAAAAATTAAAGTTAAACAAAGCCTACAAAGAGAAACATCAAATCTATTATTAAGCCTATCAAATTTATATATTCAACATCAAATCTATGAATCTATCCAAACCTAACCTAAAAATCAACTAATGAACTAAAGTTAAACAAAGTTAGAGAACAAGGTTGACGAGCTGACGACGCTCACCAGAAAAAACCAAGCTCGACGAAAAGGCAACGACAGCAAGAGAATGACGGACAGAGACGACGGCGCAGTGATGTGGTCTGGTCAGCGTGGGGTTTTGCAGTTCTTTTCCCTCTCAATGTACTCTCAAACCCAATGCTTCCTTCTTCTCCTCTGTTTCATTTCACGATTGTCTCTGTTTTAATTTTTTTTTTTGAAAATTGGGGGCCTGAAATGGTGTTGTTTCAGGCCTAGAATTAATTTTTTTAAAACCCTATGACTAAAACGACGTCGTTTCAGTCCTAGGGTTTAAAAAAATTAAGTCTGCATCGTTTTAGGCCCCAATTTTCAAAAACAAAAAGCCTACAGAGGGCCTTCTTCAACATCCAGTTCGGCAACCATTGGAGGGGGGTCCTTCCAGAAATTCCTAGCGGGACCCCATACTATATAAATGGGGTCTCGTCGACTCGGAACGGGTTCACCGGACCACCTTGGACCCCCTAGGTCCGTCTCCGTTGACGAGGATCTACTTACACTAGGTGTAGGTTTTTTCAATTTACACTAAATCTTTAACATCCATTTTTTAGATTTCATGGTTAATAAATGTTGACAAAAGTGAGCTATATATGTGAGAATTACGGGTCATTAAATCTAAAAAAATCAATAGTGAGGATTTGGTTTAATAAGCAAAATCGAATTGACCGAACATGCATAAAAAATCGAACCAATTTTTTTGTATCTGTTATTCGGTTCTAATCGATCGATTAATTTGGTTAGATAGAATAAAAATAAAAGGTTCA
Source organism: Flueggea neowawraea (assembly GCA_948243855.1). Taxonomy (NCBI): domain Eukaryota; kingdom Viridiplantae; phylum Streptophyta; class Magnoliopsida; order Malpighiales; family Phyllanthaceae; genus Flueggea; species Flueggea neowawraea. The sequence continues at coordinate 6,902 of CAODLS011481694.1, read as the reverse complement.
CTCAAACCACTCACACCTGTTGCCTAAACGACACAAATACTCTGAGTCACTCGTCAAACAAACAAACAACAATCTCAAACACGTCGGTCTCTGACACAAGAATCATTATTTTTTTTAGATCTAATGACCAATAATTATTACATATATGGCCAACTATTGTGAACATTTAATGATCATTAAATCTAAAAGAATGGATGGTGAGGATTTGGCGTAAATTCAAAAAACTTACTTTTAGAGTAAGTGGAGCCTATAATATACTAAAATTGCGCCAGACAAGATCACATACAGACTAGCAACCTTAAGAGCCTAAATAGTATCCAGCTGGAAAGGGTCAGATAGCTGACAGCCTTAGGGCCCAAACAGTACCAGGCACCTAAGGGTCTTAAAGCTAAACCAAACAGACACTGATCATGAAGGTGTATCCGTGAGCATTGTAGTCCATAGGCTCTAACAACATACACTCTGCTAGATCACAACAAAAATATATTATAGGGGTATGATCGATAATACAAACTAAATTAGCCACTAAGGCACAAAATAGCTGCTAAGGCATATATATGGACTACTGTCACTAGACGATATATAATTAGCCACTAAGACACATATGTGGACTACTACCACTAGACCATATATAATAGTCACTAAGGCAAATATGTGGACTACTGCCACCAGGCAATATATAATAGTCACTAAGGCATATATGCGACTACTGCCACTAGACAATATATAATATATTAAATAAGCATGTAAAAAAAATAATTAATGAATGTTGATTATAATCATCAAATAAATATATTATAATAAGACAGACGTGCATACCAAATGGAAAATAATAACAAAAATTATTTCAGAACATATTATAATATATAATATATTATTCAAAATTTTGATTAATTATTCCAAGGCTTTTGTAACAAGCAAACAGGCAGAGCAGAGTAGACGGACTAGGCATGTCGAGTAGATTACTATATACAGAGTATAAATAATCTCCAAGTATACAGAACACACATATAATACTAAACATATCCTAACATTCCAAATCCATACTTATCAGATATATCTAAGGCAGACAATTATCTGAAACAAATAGATAACTACAAAAAATATAATCAACATGAGTTTGAGCTCTTCTCCATCAAAGAAGATGAGACCATCATAAGTTCCTTTGATAGATTTGCAAAAATCACAAATGGTCTAGAAGCATTAGGGAAGAAGATAGAAGAGCATAACAAAGTGAAGAAGGTGATTCGATCTTTGCCCAAATTTTGGGATTCACAAGTCGCGGCTATTATGGAAACCAATGATCTTAACACCTTGGACTACAATGCTCTTGTTGGTTCTCTCATAAACTATGAGATCATTCTTTGATCAAGAGAGAGACTCATAAACGAAGAAAAAGCATTGAAGACTCAAACACATATTCAAAGTGAAAAAGAAAGTGGAGAAAAATCAAGCTCGGGAGATGAGGAAGATGAAGAATTGCATTACTACTCCAAAACGCTCTCCGAATACAAAAGCTTGATGAGGAACAATATGAGAGAAAGAGACAAGAAGGCAAGAAAGAAGAAGAGGAGAGAAAATAGCTCTTCTTCAAGTAGTGATGAAGATGATCGACCCACATAGTTGTGCTTAATGGTACATTAGGTACTTCTTATTCTCAATTTTTTTCTTTCATTTTTGTGCCTTTTTAATTTTCTTTACTGTTTTTATTTGCATTATTTTGGAGATTATGATGACTTTGTTTTGTCATATGCATGGTTTTGAAATAAAAAGAGGGAGAGATTTTTTTTTTTTATAAATGCATAAATTGATTTTGAAAGGGGGAGTAAAAACTCGTTTATTGTTAAAAAAATATTGATGATTACAAAAAGGGGGAGAGGAGTATTGAATGAATTTGCTTTATTTTTTGCATGTTTCTAACCTATTGACAAGGCAGAGTATTGAATGAATTTGAATTATTTTTGCATGTTTCTATCTTATTGACAAGGATACAATCCTTGATCACATTTGTTATCTTTGATGTAACTTTTAAATTCATGAAGATTTTGTCATCATCAAAAAGGGGAGATTGTTGAACCAAAGGTGGTTAACATTTGATCCTCTTATGTTTTGATGATGAACAAAAATTGGTAAATAAGATAGTAAAGTACAATCTTCAATGAGATGGACAAAGGATGCAATTGTTGGAATAAAAGAAGTGCTACTCGAGTAATATTGATACTCACTCGAGTAAAACAAGTTTCAGAGGCATGAGAAAGTGAAGCTTTCACTCGAGCAACCTGAAAGTCACTCGAGTAAGCAGAAAACCCAGAAACATCACTAGAGGAGTACTTACTCGAGTAAGAAATAAAGTTACTCGAGTAATCGAAGAATCAGGTGCGAATCATGCTCACTCGAGTTGAAAATATTCTTACTCGAGTAAGTCATATATGGCAAGAAATCAAGCATCAATCAAGAATCAAATGAACTCCAATGGATAGATTATCAACCCCAATGGTCATATGGGCAAGAAAGGCTATAAATACATGAAGAAAAGACACAGAAAGTATGAATAATCATGTGCTTTCAAGTCTCAAATTTTTAGATCAATCCATCAACCCCAAAACACCAAAACAAAGCTAGAGAGCATATTGCAAGCATCAAGTTCATACTCTTATTTCTAGCATAAAGCTATCTATTGTATTTATTCATAAACACTTTGGGTATGGAAAAGGTTTGTTGTGAGCCTTAGAAAACAACATTGTAAGGGCTTTATAGGTGTGAGCCTAAGAGAGAATCAACCTTGGTTTATTCTTGAACTAGAATTAAGTATTATAAGAGTTCTCACTTAGCTTGAAAGTGAAGGTGGCTTTGGAGGCGTTGAGCCGAGAATCAACCTCTTTGTAAAACTTTGTTGGATTGAGACGGAATCAATCATCGTTATAGTGAAAAGCCTAAGTGAGATTTAGGTAGTAGATGTAGGCAAGGTTTGTCGAACCACTATAAATCATTGTGTTCATTTTCTGTCTTCTCAACACTCACAGCTCCACCAACGCAAGACCAAAAATTCTCCAACAAGGCTTCTATAGACAGACCACCTCATACGCTGGCAATGGTCCAAAAACGGGTCGTGACAATTTTATTTCAAATAGATAAGCAGATAAAATAATAGTGTTACATAAAATATATATAGTTATGATATATTTACGTATATCAGAAATCAGAATCAGATTATTGAGCAGAATTGTTATATTAGAAAATATATTGATATTCAAACAGAAAACTTATTTCAAAAAATATGTTGAAATTCATAACAGAATATTTATTTCAGAAAACAAAATAATTTCTAAATAGATTTTCATAACTAATAATTTAGACATTTCAAAAATATATAAAGTTTCAGAAGATATAGCATATGTGTCTGAAGCTGTCATTGCACTCATCTAGACGTCGAGCTAATAATCCAAGTTAGGGTCCACTGGTGAATGACGAGTCATCTCACAAATCAAACTGAACTGAAAACAGAAATTTATCCCATTGGAATTAGATACAGTAAATGCGGCAATACATAAATGTTTGAAATGCAAATCAACATCCTAAAGCTTCGAATATATCATATATTCTATTTTTAACTAAATATTCAATATTTCTCCGAAATTCCAATATCTCATAAAATTATAATTTAATTCTCAACCTCAAAAATTATAAATAAAACCCAATTTTTTAATATTTATAAATTGATTCTCCAAATATTTCAAATTACAAATTAAATCTCAATTTCTTATAATTGCAATTTATTCTTAATTCCTTAAAAATTACAATCTGAAAATAAATTCTTTAAGATTACAGATTGGTCCCTTATGTCCAACATCAAGTTCAGTCCTCAATTATTCTAGAGTTAATGGGAAAATTGCAAATCAGGCCCTGGGCAGAAAACTATGTTAAAAACATCCCAATTATCAAACCGAGTGAAACCCGATGTTTTCAATCGTTTCACTCCACTCAAAATCATCCCAGGAGTTCAAATCTAACCTCGGTTTTGTCCAATTCCTTTTATAATGGTCAAAACCGTCCTCATCAATTCGGACCAAATAAACCCATTCCGAAAAAATCATTTACTCACCATTTCTGACTTAGATTCATGTTATCCTAGTTTAGGTTCATCAAAATCCAAAAAAATCAAGCTTCAATCCGAGCTGAAATGCTTCTAAAATCGAAGCTCTAACCCTTATGAAATCCAATTAAATTCATAAATCCAAATGACAAAATAATGAAAAATAGAGGAAAATAATCAACTTAGATTCAATCTTTACCTTGATTTGATGATAAGAAGAGAGAAGAAATGAGTGAGAGGCAAAGGAACGAAGTAATCAGTTTTGAAGATGAAGAACAAAGAAGGAATGAGAAAGTAGAGAAGGAGTTGTCAGGTTAAATTTAAGAGGAAGAGATGAACCAAAAACGGCACCTTTCGGTGCTAAAGAAATAAAACAAAATTACGCAACTAACACAAACGTGAACGACAGAAATGAAGCACGAACGACAACGTGCAAAGACAAGACGTTTGCTGAAACACAGGAGGAGAAAAACGAACAACCTGTAGTTCCTTTCTATTTCCTCCAATTTTATTCTTTCTATTTCCGTTTAAATTAACAACTTTAATTACTTCAAAACTTCATTAGTTACCCAAATAACATTTAAAACTCAAAATTAACTCTTCAAATATTAAAAATAAAATTTTAAAATTTAACAAAAAATTATCAGAATAATTAATCAAAATTAAACAAAGTATTACATTAATAAGACAAATAGAAAAATTAATAATTTTAATTAATAAAAATTAGCAAATTTAATCACACAAAAATCTTTAAAACAATAAAATAAATTTCTTTGATTACCAACTTAATAAAAATTTTAGTTCATGAAAAATTTACCAGAAAAATTTAATCGGATAAAAATAAAGGGTATTACAACCACCGTCTGCATTCACTTCTTCACACTCCAACACCACCATCGCCATCACACACCTTACGATCGGTCTATTCCATCATTCTTGAACAAACCTGCCGCCACCATCTCTTCTCGCTCTCTCTCCACCGTGCTCACTCTCTCACACCATCACCACCACCATCATCTTTCCTCGTTGCTCTCACCTCCTTTGATCTCCTTGTTGTTCATTGTCTCATTCTATCCTTTCTCTTTATGATCAACCTTCTATCTCTTCGATCTCGTTCTCTTCTTTGTCGGTGTCGTGAGAGAAAGGAGGCCACGATGGTGGTTTTGACAGTGGTAAGTGCGACAACGGTGGTGGTTGTAGGTGATTACAGAATAGAAGTAAAGGACAGAGAGAGAGAGAGAAGAGACACAATGAGAGGGATAGAGAGAAAGCTTAACGGTGTTAAATAAAAGGTTAAAGAAGTATTTTCTTATTTTACGTCAATATAGCTTAACGGTGTTAAATTGGAGGGACGCGATAAGAGCCTTTTGAAAATACAGTGGTGTAACGGGATATTTCGATATGTCACAAGGACAAAATAGTAATTCTCTCTTGTATGGGTCACCACAGTTCTTCCGATTTCAAATTTTGGCCAAGGATACTCATTCTTTACACACACGACTGGCATAATTTTTTTTATTTTGAGTTTCAATTGTCCAAATCTTCAGTTTTTTCATTTATAGCCTCGTCTGTGTCTTCTTACCAATTTTAGGAGGTTTTTAGTTTTGATGTTTTAAGGAATCGGGTACTGGTTCAACTAATAAATAATATAAAAGGTGGTTCGAGTTACCTACCTTGATTTTGGTGGAAGCACACCAGCGGATAACAGCTGCAGGACCGTATTTCTATGTTGGTCTCGCAAGCAAACCATGGTCGGATAGTCGACGGGAATGCTCGACCGTTTTGTAGTCTAGATGCCACGTGGATTGACTTTCGCATGCGACTAAAGCATGGTGGAAGGAGATGGCATCGATGGAGGGAGGAAAATGGAGGTCTTTGAGGGAGATGGAGAGAAGAACATTTCTCTTCTCTCCTCCCTCTTTTTTTTTTATTTTCTTTTCTTTTCTCTCTTTCTTTCTCCACCTTCACTCCATCTTCTCTTTTTTTTTTTATTTCTTTCCTACTCATCTCTATTTATAATAGCCTTTCATGGGATTTGGGCCTAATGGGCCCATGACCCTTCCAGGCCCAACTCAATTAGTCTTACCAATTGGTTTCGGTCCATGGTCTTGATTCACACCTTGATCAACCAGGTTCGGTTCACCTGTCATAAACGGACTATTTTTTCCAATATCTCCCAGTAGCATATGACAGAACCATAACTTGTCATGGATCATGATGGAACTAATACCAATGATTATAATGACCTCATGTCATACATCATCAAGTAACATGGTTAACACTCATGTAACCATGTTTGATCCTCTCATCATACAAGCAAATAGATATTGCGATGAACATACGATGAGAGCATATTTGATCTACACCTGTTAGGGTTATATAACAGCTCATAACGCAATTATGCTACAAGGCATCTCTTGAAGAATAACTCCATTCTACCAAAGTGTATGCAACAGTAGCACAATCTGCTAGTAACGTATGACTTTCCCTTATTTCATAACCACACAATTGTTTCTTTTGAATTTCATGATTTCACGAAAGCTTTACTCATAGCTCACTCATCACGTGATGTACCACATGATAGCTGGCTTAGCAAACTATTGAGACTAGTGCGAATGCGTCTAGAAACAAACTTCCCCTCTTACACCAGACAATCCACATAGCCATGTTTACTTTCCCAGCTTGTCACGCTTGGTCGAATCAATCATGATCATTAACGACAAGCTAAAGTAGCCAAACTTAACTACACGTTTTGAATGTGTTAAGGGTTCTAAGGGCAGGTAAAACCAAGAACCATATGTTTACGACA
>CAODLS011481573.1:0-18639 GCA_948243855.1 Flueggea neowawraea | reverse complement strand
ACACCTTCAATTCGCAGATGATACAATTATTTTCTCTAAGGCTGATGTCGAGGAAATATTACATTAGAGACAACTTATGGACAGATTTGCCGCAGCCTCTGGATTACGAGTTAACTATGACAAATCCACGATGGTTTTTAGTCCCCACATTATTTTGGAGCTTAAACAAGTAGTAATGATATTATGCAATGCAAGGAGTCAAAAGGGGGAGATATGTACCTTGGAATCCCTGCTTTGTGGAGCAAATAAAAAAGAGAGGCCTTAAATTTTTTGGTGGATAGGGTAAGGGACAAGGCTCAAGGGTGGAAAGAGAAGTTGCTATCTTTTGCTGGTAAGGAAACTCTCATAAAAGTTGTCTTACAGGCCCTACCTGCATACACCATGTCAGTCTTCAGGTTGCCAATACAAACAGTAACAAAAATTGAAGAAATCATACGTAAGTTTTGGTGGGAAAATGATCTTAGTGCGAGGAAGGTTTATTGGTTAGGCTATCATAAACTTAAACGTACTAAGGCTGATGGGGGGCTGGGCTTAAGGGAGTTACAACTGTTCAATCAAGCGTTATTAGCTAAATTAGCATGGAGAGTGCTTAAAGAACCTGAGGCATTGTGGGTACGTTTACTACGTGGTTTCTATTTTCAACATGGTAACTTCTTAGCTAGCACAGTTGGGAGGAAACCTTTTTGGATTTGGAGGAGTTTACTTTGGGGGAGGGAGGCTTTGGAGAAGGGCTTGCGATGGAATATAGGTAATGGCAATTTAGTGCCTATTTGGAATTCGCCTTGGGTGCCTTCTTTACTTGGCTTCAGGGTGTTCTCGCCAAGAAACCCAACAAACACCTACTATTTTGTCTCTCATCTCTTTAAAGAAGATAAACCGGAGTGGGATTTGGATAAGTTATCATCTTTGTTTACTGAGGGAGAGAAGGAGGAAATCTGCAGAATTAGGCCATCTTTGATGGTCACAGATTCATTGGTCTGGCATTATGAGCCTCGTGGGATTTTCTCAGTGAAGTCCTGCTACTGGATTTTGAAAGATTTAGCTGAATTGCAGAGGAGAGGGAAAAATAGATCACAAATTCGGAATGGATCCAGAGAATGGTGGAATCAGGTATGGAATTTGCAATTACCCTATAAGTTAAAGCATTTTATCTGGAGAGCTCTTTTGAATTATGAGGCGGGAGGTTTTTTGCTGGCAAAATGTGTGATTTACTGCTGGCAACTTTGGAAGAGTAGGAATAATTATATTTTCAATGGAATTAATCCGAATCCTCATCAAGTGCTTCAAGCGGCTCTTAAGTATGAAAGGGAAATTTCTATGGTGTTTTGGGATGGAGATAATCAAAGGCACTCGGAGAATGGAAACCAGCAACAACAAAATGGTGCAAGGTGGATTAAACCTCAACAAGTAGTTAAAATCAATTGTGATGCCTCTCTTAAGGATGGATGGGTTGCTTTTGTTGCCATTGCAAGGGATTGGAGAGGGGATATTTTGGATGGAATTTGGAAAAGGAAGAGAATGGACGGAGTCCATGTTGCAGAAGCTGAAGCTATATTGCTAGCTTGTTCTTTGGCACGAGAAAGAGGATGGACAAGAGTTGAAATTGAATCTGATTCTCGCCTTGTGATTCAGGAGTTACAGGTTGATGAAGATCGACAAATATGGGATCTCAAAACTGTGCTTATGGACATTTTATTGTTGTCTCTTTCTTTTGATTCATGTAATTTTACCTGGATTAGTAAAACTTCTAATAGGCTTGCTGATTTTCTTGCTACATCTGTTCAGGCTGGGAACTGTAATTCAGACATGTTATTTTGCCTTCCTGAACCTGCTCATTCATGGGTTCAAGAAGATAAATATTGAATAAAGATTTCATTCATTGAAAAAAAAAAGAAGGTAGGGAAATTAATTGTATTTGTTGCAGCCATCTACTTTATATATATAAATTTATTTTTAAAATATTTTTTCATCTTTTTAGTAAACTAAAAGAAATGATGCGTATATATATGAAATTTGTAATTTCATTTATTCTTAAAAATATGACATAATATTCAAATAAAAATCTATGAATTTATAAAAAAAAATATACAATACCGCCCATTTTCAAAACCTTCCAGCTTCAAAGACTTGCTGTTTATCTTGGAATTGTTGCAATAATGATTAAGGTAATTTGAATCTATTTCAAAAGTTACTGTCTTTTTTAAAGAGCGTAAATTGGACAGATTAATGTTGAATTTTTTAATTGTTGAAGCACCGATGGCGAGTAGAAATTATGACTCAGATGCTCCGAGTTGGTTATGTTGGTGTGACCCCCAAATATAGTCTTAGTTTTAATAAGGTAAATACTTCAAAGGCATGAGAACTGACTAGTATATATAGCAGTTAGATTTTATTTGTGTTATAAGGTTGTGAGCTCTAAATATTTGTTTTCGTCTATTTTAATAGTTTACCTTACTACATAATACTGTTTTATAATCTATTCAAATTCTCAAATTACTTCACTTATTTCGTAACTCATTTTATCTTTGTCATTCAGAGACCTTTTTTACATCCGAGATGAGAGGCAATTTTGTCTTGATTCCATGGTTGTTGAATACATGAATATATGTTTAGTATTTATTATTTTGTTTTAATTTTAAACAACTTTTTTATTATAAAATCTGTAATATTTATAGAAAAATAAAAAAGGGGTCATAATATCTCGGAGCATCACCCGGGCCCAACACTAATGGTATATAAATAAAGCTACTTTGGCTGCTGGAGTGGTTTTCTTTCAAATCAAGTTATTAATTAATATTCTGACTTTATAAAGAAATAATATTCTCGTTAAAACAAATTACTGCTCAATTTGTTTGGAATATGTTTAGAGTAGAGATTTACGGTAACAAATAATATCTGTATTGTTAATAGGATAAAGTTTAATTTTTGAATCAAAGAAAACATCTAAACACATCAAAAGTCAGATAAAATGAAAATAGATTAAATCAAAAATAGATTTTTTTAGAAAAGGAAAAATAGTTGAAAAAACTAATGAAGACATGTGGCAAGAATGGAGGGAAATTTGTGTGTGAGTATATATATACATATATATATATATAGATTAGAGAGGAAAATTAAGGAAAAACTATATAAATGATTAAAAAAAAGTAAGAGCTTGTTTTGGTTTGATGGATTTGCAATGTGACGTTTCACCAATTGTGTATATTTGATGAAATCTATAATTTGATTTGTCAAAATTGATACAAACTGTGCATATTTAGTGAAATTTCACATGTCTCAAGTATCTGGTTTGTGTTAGATTTAAAAAGGTATTATTTGAAGAATGATTCATTTTCTGAAGTGTGGGATTTTGAATATGAACTTTTTTTTTCATTATTAACCCGCTTTTTTTTGCAATAATCCAAAATTTCCTTTCAACGTCAAACATTATTTGATCCAAGGGTGAAGGCATGAAGCCACTTGAGAACAAGTATGGGCTTCCGTTTCGGCGGGTAGTTCCACCACTAGTAGCTCCCTCTTCTCCTGAAGAATCCCTTGTTCTGCAACTTTTTTATTTTAAACCGACGGAGCAAATTATTTTGCCCTATAAGTTAACACTATTTCACCTTACACTTAAAAAAATTTATAAACAGACCAGATGAAACTACATCCTTTCGTCCTAATCTGTTAAAAGACCAGACAAGTTAGCCCTAACTTGCTAATTTTCCTGGCTACGCCACTAATTTGATCACGTTTGTTTCATATTTCATATTAATTTACAGATTCATACAACACAAGTGCAGATTTTAGAAGGTTAGGTAAGTCATATTTTCTCGATTTTAATGTGTTATTTCTTGGTTAGTGAGGAATTATGTGCACCTATTTTTATCTCGTTGATTTATTTCATCATTTAGAAATTATGATTTGTCGATTTGTTTAATTGGATTTCCTTACTCTGTGCGTAGAAATGATCACGTCAATTGGGCTTGAAATCTTCTTAGTTGAATTCTAATGAAGCTAACTTCGATATATTAAACTATTAGATCCGGACGTTGTCCCGAAATACTATGGATCAATTTTTATTTTCTTATAAATATTCAAAATTATAATACAAAATTATTTAAAATTTAAAAAAAAAGTAAAAAAGTAATTCTTACTGACATTGTCAAGCTCTCCCATATTGTAGTTAGGGGTGGCAAAATGGGTCACAACACAATAACACGACACGAGTAACACGCAAAATCAAAGGGTTAGGGTTAGGCTTTAACAGGTTCGTGTCACGTCGACTTGCTAACCCGTTTATAAATTTATATGTGAAGTTATATATATATATATATACTTTAAATTTATATAATTTTATATTTTTGGATCTTTATTTGCGTATGAACTTTGAACCTGTCATTTCATTTTTTTATGTGAATTTTAATTGCATTTTTAATTTGAATTGTGTTGGAATATTAATTGGGTTAAATGGCCACAAATGGGTTAAATGAGTTGTGTATAATTGTTGTACAGGTTAAATAGGTTAAACAGGTTGTGTCAAATTTTAATAAAAAGCACAGCCCATTAAATTAAATGGGCTACTCATGTTGTCTCGTGTCAACTCGTTTAATAAATGAGTCATGTTCATGTTGACCTTAATCGTGTCGCCAAGGTGGGTTGTTTTGGATAACGTGTAGGGAAACACCGTGGAATTTTTTAAATTTTTTTACACATTACCAAATGCTAAGATCCATGCAAACAATCGATAAATATAATAAAGAAGGAGTTGCGAATGTTTACCTCATAAAAGATCAAAAACTGTGAAGAACACGATTAAGACACGGGCTTGTTGTTCCTTATGTGTTCGGCCAGCCACTTCACAACAGTAAAAGTATATCTCTATCAGTATCCACACCACGTTGGTCCATAAACACGGCTAGGAGTTTGCGGCTCAGGACTAGGTTCAAATCGGTGCGCTATAAACACTTTTATAGAGCTACGTGTTTAGAGCTTTTGGCAAGAAGAAGGACATTAAGGGCAACAAAATTTTGCTCTCCCTATACACGACTTAGGCCACCAAAAATTCACTTAAAACACCCTTAAATACCCTAGTCCAAATAGGGTTAAAGTTTGCTAAACACCTCCTACAATATCTCTATGAATCCAGCTCACATCAAGTGAGATATCTTCCTATCTTGTAGGAAGATATCCCAAATCCTTTTAGAACTCATTATGGACAACCAAAACCTCTTTTTTGGCAGCAAATTAAACTCATTCTTAATTATAAATGGGCTTAATTAACCCTAATCAACTTGGGCTTAATGAGCTTTAAACTTCTACCCTTTTAACAAGCATAAGCGCAATATCTGCAAGCCCGTTGCAACATATATCCAAGTCGAACAAGGATTTTTATTTTATTCAATTATCCAATAATTAAATAAATATGGAGAATCCTAATTTAATTAGGACTCATCCCGAGATGTCCCTAATCAAATTAGGACTACCCACTATTGCGCACTAAACCATTAATACTAATACTAACTAGCCGAACTAGTTTTTGTCATTTCTCAAATTCTATTCATAATAGGAATCCTAACTCAACTAGGGATCCTAATTGCATTAGGATTCTCAACACTGAGAATGATCCTAGTGTTAGAATTTGTTCTATTGAAACATAAGATAGTCATTAGTTTTCATTTCAAAACTCATCCTAGTTACACTAGGACTCCCATTTCAATTAGAAATCCTAGTCAAATTAGGACTCTCATATGAAATGAGATTTCTAGGTTTCTAAATTAATTAGGTATCATCTTAAGGTATAATACACATTTAGGTTACCTCTTCGAGGATGTTCATCCATGAGTCAAAATAGGAATCCTAGTCAAACTAGGATTGCTCATTTGAATATTATTCATCTTACGAATAACGTTATCCCTACAATGTGTTATTGTGTGTGACCCTCTAGGCCCTCATTCACGAGACTAGTAACCTAGGATTTGACTCTTAAATTATTTGGTAAGATTGGGCCATAGCTAGCCATCATACCCCTAAATGAACTCGAGTTATCTATCATGAAAGATTATCGTGTAATTCGATCCCTTATCATTTTGTGCCTCTTCGAGTATAAGGTATGGATAGTGTCAATCCCTCACCTCGAAAGAATTTATCAATCATTAAGTTAAGAAAAACTATACTAAATTGATTCGACTTCCCAAGTTGCAATTAATTAGACCATGGTCAGATTTAAGTTCTCTTTACTCAATTGATGGGCCCAATGAGACACTTCCCTCATATTACTAAGGTTACGTACAATGAGATTAAAGTTACATGATTAGACATTGGCATGACGTGGTGATCTCAAGTCAAAGGACTAGTTACACTTATTGGAAAATTTTCCCGAGGATGACTTGGCTGAGTTTGGAGAGCGGAAGCAAGTTGAAGTGAAGAGAGAAAAATACACTGCAATTTAGAGTGGTTCGGCCAACCTTGCCTACATCCACTACCTAAGTCTCACCACTTAGGATTTTCACTATCTCGAAGATTGATTCCGGCTCAATTCAACAAAGTCATATACCAATGTTGATTGCGGCTCACACCTCTAAAGCCAACAAGATTGATTACGGCTCACCCCTCTAAAGCCTATAAGGTTGATTACGGCTCACCCCTCTAAATTCTACCCAAGGTTGATTTCGGCTCAAACCTCTAAAGTCATTACAATGTTGTTTTCCATAGGTTTACAACAAACCTTTCCCCACTCTCAAAGAGATTTACAAACTGTTTTACAAAAGTGAAAGCTCTATGCTAGGAGTACATATGTTTGACTGATGCTCATAATCTTCTCTCTAGTTTGATTTTGGTGTTTTGGGGGTGATGGAATGATGAAAGTGTTTTAGACTTTGAAAGCATATAATCATCCATGTTTTTCTGTCATTCTTTGATGTATTTATAGCTTTTCTAAGCCATATAACCGTTGGTAGAGAGAAACTAGCCGTTGAAGTTTATGTATAGCCGTTGCAGCCTTCTGGACCATTCATGACGTACGTCGTACCAAGCCTGCATACGTTGTTTGTAAATTCTCCAGTTCTGCGTACGTTGTTCTTCATTAACGTACGTTGATCATAGCCAAATCTCCAGATGACGTACATTGTGATTCTCTAACGTACAATGTATTAGCACTTCAGCATTCCAGTGACTTCTGTTTGCATTCAGCTCCACGTCTGCGTACGCTGCTCTTCATTGTGACGTACGTTGTACATAGATAACATACGTTGACTGCTGCAACATTTTGTTTCGTGATTTCGAGCTTTCCAACGTGTTTAACTCTAAGTCAAATATTTTTCACATCATCAAAACATAAAAGAAACTTAATGTTGATCACCCATGATCCAACAATCTCCCCCTTTTTGATGATGTTAAAACTTTGAAGAATTTAAGCACTACATCAAGGCAACACAATTGATCAAGGATTTCATCATTGTCATAAGGTTAGGATTAAAAATGTGTGATCATATTTTTAAAATTTTCACTCCCCCTATCAAAAACAATTTATGCAAATTTTCAAAATTTTCTTTTCTCATCCTCTTTGAAAACAATTTGTGCATTGTTTAAAATATTTTGCAAATATCATTTCTCCCCCTATTAAAAAAGATTGGTGCATAATTTACAAAACTTGTTTTCTCCCCCTATTTAAAACAAAACAATATCAATAAAAATGAGAGGAGTTGAAAGAGTTGAAAAGATAGTACCAATGTTGGCATCTCCAATGATGTAAGATCCTTGCTTCAAGGTTTTTAAGCCTTCTAGAATAGAGACCGGCTCTGATACCACTTGTTGGAGAATTTTTCCGATGATGTCTTGGTTGAGTTTGTAGAGCGAAAGCAAGTTTGAGTGAAGAGAGAAAATAACACCAAGATTTATAGTGGTTCGACCAACCATGTCTACGTCCACTACCTAAGTCTCACTTAGGCTTTTCACTATAATGAATATTGATTTCGGCTCAATCCAACAAAACCTTATATCAAGGTTGATTACGGCTCACACCTCTAAAGCCAACAAGGTTGATTGCGGCTCACACCTCTAAAGCCAATAAGGTTGATTGTGGCTCACCCCTCTAAAGCCAACAAGGTTGATTGCAGCTCACCCCTCTAAAGCCAACAAGGTTGATTGCGGCTCACACCTCTAAAGCCTACAAAGTTGATTATGACTCACACCTCTAAAGCCTACAAGGTTGATTACGGCTCACCCCTCTAAAGCCTACAAGTTTGATTCTGGTTCATACCTCTAAAGCCATTGCAATGTTATTTTCTCTAGGTTCACAACAAACCTTTCTCACTCTCAAAGTGTTTACAAAAATATTTACAAAAGATGAAGGCTCTATGCTAGAGTTTGGTTGTATGAAATTGATGCTTTTGATCTCTAGCTTGATTTGGTGTTTTGGAGTGAGGGGAATGATGAAAATGATTGGGACTTCAAAGAATATGATCATCCACATTTTTCTGCTCTTCATTGATGTATTTATAGCCTATCCAAGTGATATCATCGTTGGTAGAGATAAAATAGCAATTTAAGTACATTTCTGTCTGTTGCAGCTATCTTTGCCACTATCAGGTATGTCACTTTATCCTCATGTACGTCACCTGAGAATCTTTGTAGCTCACGTACATGACAATACATGTTACGTACGTTGATCATCTTTGTACAAGCTTTGCGTACGTGAAACTATATCTTACGCACGTTAATGACAACACATGTACGTTAACTTCTCCTTACGTACGTGAAACGTGCTTCACAGGGTTCCAATGGCTTCTACTTATCTTCAGACCCTCTCTCACATACGTAAAACATTTATAACGTATGTGAAGCACTTGCAATGGCTTGTTTCGCAACTCTGAGCATTCCAACTTATTTCTCTTCAAGTTAAACGTTTTGCTTATCATCAAAACATAAAAAGGAGCTTAATGTTGATCACCCTTATTCCAACATTTGATGTTGTGCTTCCGCTGGAATCGAAATTAGTAAATCTAACTTATTTATTATACTGTTTATTAGTTAAACTGGTACCTGATTCATTCACTACTCTTTCCAAAAAAGCCAATGAATACTCTCCCCTTTGGTCAATTTATTATAAATATACTTAATTTGATTAAATATGTGTTTGACGTTGATATTAAAACTACCTTGTGTAATTGTAGTTTCTCATTGTTTCAATAAATAAAAAAACTGTTATACGCAATCACAATATTTCCTCATAACACTTACCAAAAAAGCTAATTTTTTTTTGCCTAATACATGTGAACCCTCTGAACTTGTAGTGATTGTGCACTTTTCCCCCTAAGCTTTGAGATTACTTATGGGCCCCCCTGAACTTACTTAAACTCATCATGGAAACCTGAATAGACGAGTTTGAGATTAAAGCGCGTGACGTGGCTTTAAAACACCATTGTGGAAACACACAACAAATCCACGTCTGAATTTTAAGTCCAACTCAACAAACCCACTCAAACCAATCCGACCAAGCACATATTCCACTAACCGACCAAGACCAAACCTTAACCACCCCATAAACCGATCCGACTAGACACATAATTTGCCAACCGACTAAACCAGTGATCAAATCCTAACCAACTGCACAAACAGACCGAACCCATCCTTTCCTCTTTTTTTTTTTTCAACTCTTGAAACCCTAATAATCAATTTGTTTTCAGATCAAAATCGTCCCTCTTGCTCCTTCTTCTATCCCCCTCCCTTCCTCCCACGATCTGCCTCTCTTTACATGATCCCAACCTGTTTCATATCCGTCACTCGCCTCGACGTCTCTCTTATGTCTCATTGGGGCCATGCTTTCCTCGCTACTTTTCTACTGTCCGATCCCATCCTCCTCGCCCACCGCTTACGTCTCGCCTTTCCGTAGGTGACGCCACTCACCATCTACGCTCAATATCCAGAGACGCTTTGTGTTGCTTCCTCAGTGGCCTCGATTGAGCCACGTCAAGCTCAACTGGTGGCATCAACGCTCGTAGTCACTTCCTCTCGGTGCCGATTTCGTTCCTTTGTTCGAGCAATGCGAAGCTCTGTCGATTTTTTTGGGTTTGTTACCATATCTGGAGCTTCGATTTTGTTTGGAGTTTTTTTTGGACTTTTGCCTCTTTGTTTGAGATGTGTCATATTGTTAAACCTGTAAATTTTTTTATCTGATTTTGTTGTCTGGGAGATTGTTTAATTTTTGTTCCAATTTCAATGTTAGACGAAGGCAGAAACCAGTGGATGAAGACAAAATTCTCACTCTAACTTTTGTTCCAATTTCAGGACTCTCGAACAAAAAAAAATAAAAGTTATTAAATTGACAAGTTTAATCATGTTATTAACTTACTGAATTGATTTCCTAGGCAAAAAAAAAGTTATTGAATTGATTGGTTGTGGTGGTGGATTTGGAGGTGGTGTAGAGATTATTTTATTTTAGTAATGTTGATTTTGAAAAGAGAGAGAGAGGAGAGGAGGTGGTGGCCCAATGGGGCAATTGGGTTTGTGATTGGTTTGAATGTGGTTTTAGTTTAGCTTGAACAAGAGAGAGAGGTTTTGGGAAAAAAAGAGTTAAAAGGGTGATGTGGCATGGATGATATGGCAGAAAAGTTGGCACCACGTCAGCAAAATTGAACATCTCACAGGCATCAAAACGAGTCAACAGACGCGCCCTGTCACTTACTAGCTCTGTCATACATGTTTTCATTGTTTAAGTGATAACAACAGTGATTTTTGCAAGTTAAAAGGGATGCGTAAGCAATAGCAAAATTCAGGGAGTAAAATGAACGATCAATATAAGTTCAGGGGTTTACATGTATTAGGCCTTGTTTTTTTCTTTTCTTCACTGTAAAAAGAGTTTTATAAAACACTAAACACCAAACAGAGCCTAAATAGGTAGGTAAGAGCATGTTCAACTATACTCTTTTCTTCATTTCTCAAAATATAATATTTTATTTTACTATTCATTCTAAAATCTTAAATTCAACTTCACTTTCATTACAATCTACATCAAATTTTTAATATTTTACTAATAAATTAACTAATATTTTTTACAAAATTACACTATCTCAATAAAATTAAACTATTATTATTCACTCCTAAATATTATTTATTTATTTTATTAATAAAATATTCATTTTTTAATATTTTTTTCTAATACATAAATTTTAAAAAAATTAACACATAAATAAAAATAAAATAATATTTTTAAATCCCTAAATTTATCGGACATACTCTAAGCCCAAAAATAACAAATCAATAAAAGTCCCTTCGTTGACATCCGATAAAAATTAAAAAAAAATACTAAAACGGTGCAGTTTAAGGTTTTTAGGTGATTATGTCATAGCTGTGGCGCAACAGATAAGAAACAGCGGAATTTGTAGAGACCTAAGCTGACCAGTCTCGGACAGGAAGTTGATTCAACCGGCCAAAACAACACTTTGTAATGGACTGCGAGGGTCCGGCGATCAAAGCCCTAGGCTCCCTCTTCAAGCTCACTGAAGTCCATATCTGGTGCTTCTTTCTTTTTCTATCATTGCCTTTTTCTGCTTTTGCTTTTAATATTAACTCTGCCTGCACGATTCTGTCTCTCTCTCTTTCTCAATCTTTGTTTGTGTAAAAATTGAAATTTCACAGGAAAGATGGCTCCAAGGAGACGCGAGAAGTGTCTTTATTTCCGGATTTTAATGTATGTCCCCGTTTTCTTGTTCACCAATGCGAATTTCCATTTTATCTATTTAGTTTTACGCAACTCGGCCACAATGAGGGCTTCACTTGGCATCTTATTTGTGTATATTTTGATCGACTTGCAGCAATCGAGTAAGGACACTGGGGATATGATCCTGAGCTCGAGTATACCTGCCTTAACCACAACCACCAGTGGTAGGTTATCGGATTTATAATAGCATTTTCACAATTTTTCTACTCGAATAATCCATTTTGGTCAATTGCTTTTTATTCAGATATTAGCTCAATTACTGAGGATGTGGAACTGATTAAGGAGATGAATGCATTAGGACTTCCCCTTGCTTTTCAGTCCAACAAGGAGGTAAAATACTGAAAACTGAGTGGTTTTTTGGTGCATTTGCATGCGTTATTTTTCATATTTGCGGACATTCCTGCATAATGAAATATGTGCTGGTGTTGCTTGTTGTGATCTTTTGCTTATTGAAAGTTTGGGTCTTTTTTTAGACAATGGCAAGAAAAAGTAAAAGTACTAGAAAAGGCAATAGCTTAATGCAGTCTAAGGAAGATAAAGCACTGGTATTTACCAAAGTGAGTGAGGAAGAGATTGTATCTCCTACTGTTATGCATGGTAACAAAGGCAATTCTTTATTTTGGATGTCAATGCTGGGCCCAAGTGAATCATATTCTTGTGATGTTGCAGCGGATGTGGATACCACAGAATTCCCACAGCACCCTTCTGATGACAAGTCAGCAAGTTCAACTACGAATACTTACGAATCTGTACAGCATGCTGATCTTATGGCTGAGGATGACAACAAGCAAGCACTAAATTCAATCAAATCAGATGCTGCATCTTCAATAGCATGCTGTTTGACAGGGGCAGATTTTGACTCTGATGAGAAAGAAGTTGGTGGAAACTTGACAGAGAATGCATCTGCTGCTCAACACCAGAAAAAAAGTTCTCGCTTTTGTTATAATTGTGGCTTTGAGGAGGCAGAGATATATGAAACTGATGTGTTTACTCAGAGTTCAAATGCACCTAAATATGAAGAGAAAGGCAGTCACAACCATATCCATAGTTTTGGAGACTGGAGAGTCTATTGGGATTCATTTTATGGGAGAAATTACTTTCATAACATTAAAACAGACATTTCTACATGGGATCCACCCCTTGGCATGGAACATCTGGCATTTAGTGATGAACCTGATGAGTCAAATAAAGTGATTTCTGTAGTGACTGAAATGGACTGTAGCCCCTGCATTTCTTGTGGTTTACTAGATCATTTCAATTCCTTTCAGGAACCTTCCATTGATGATGGATCAATGCAGCGGTGTTGTTGTGAAGATTTGATAGGGAATGCAGATGCTGCTGACAGCTCCATTCCTGATAAAACACTGGGCAAAGCAGATGGCAGTTTTCAGTGCCCAGTTGAAATATATGAGATTAATAAAAGTTGTAATTTTGATGATACATTATGCTTCCCAGAAAATTCTCAAGACCATACTGGCAGGTATCAAGTGTCTATTCTTATTTTTATTTTTTTTGTCTAATGTTTGTTCATGTGCAATCATTTTCTCAAGAGAAACCCAGGAATTTGGATTCATATGCAAACATAGCATTCTGATTTATATATTTGGGAGTTAGGACCATAAACCTTGATTGTTTCGATATTTTATGCAATAACATCCAACATGAATTTAAATGGTAATGGCAATTTAAGGTGACCTTGAACTGCCTGCTACTGTTATATATGGTGAAACCTGACTTGTACAATTCCTTGCAGTTTGGCTGATACAATCACTGAAAATATTTATGGAGATGGTTATGAACATATAAAACTCGGTGATCCCTCCGTAGAAGAGTTAAATTTCCCCCTCAACATTGCTTTTAAGAAACACAAAAAGAAAGCAAGAAAAGTGCGGACACATAAAACATATTCCAGGGATGTTGAAGGTTATTACTTCCTCCTCAATTTTTGTGCCTTTGCCTTTAATCTGCACGTTCATATGCTTTATTCCACAAAAGAAATTGAGGAAAATGAAAGTAGTTGAATTTATCTGATTGTTTGTTAGTTAAGGTAGGAAACAGGAAATTATTTTCCAATTGACTTGATGTCAGATCTGAGTGTCAAATTTGGCTTAACCATGAGCCTATGCAAATGGTTTCATGCCATTATTGCTTTGCATCATTGTTAAAATGAGTACATTATATTTCCTTCTAGTTATCTATAGGAAATAAGGTAATTCTGCTTCTTATAACTAGGCAACTAATTGCACAGCATAACACCATCATTTACAATCGTGCATGGATTATACATTTCCCAGAAAGTTGAAACAGTTTTACATAGCATTTTGTGCTGGTCCCTTTACCTGCTATTTTCTTATTGATGGATGAGTATTTGTAAGTTAATTATTTTCTTGGTACAGACATTCAGTTTCAAGAGATTTTCGAGTATTCTGCCATTATTGGTAAATATTGGTGGCAAAGGTACCTTTTGTTCTCTAGGTTTGACGACGGTATAAAAATGGATGAGGAAGGATGGTTCTCTGTGACTCCAGAGACTATAGCTGAGCATCATGCATCTCGTTGTGTTTGTGATGTCATAATTGACTGCTTCACTGGAGTCGGTGGAAACTCCATCCAGTTTGCACAGAGGTGAGTACTACACTCTATTTGCTGTAGAATTTTTTTTTCTCCTGGGCTGTGTATTAAGTTCCTGGTACTCTTAAAACTACAGATTTTTTTTTCTGCTAGGATGTGAGATTACCTTTTACCTGTTGTTCATTGTTCATTTCACTGGATCTCAAACATTAGTCAAAACAAAAAGTTAATGTTGTGCATTGTTGATCAAAAAAATGAAACCTTCATCATGTTTTCTGTTGTATTGGAATTCCCAAGTATGTTGATTATGTATCTTAGTCATATACATGTTTCATTATTTAGCATTTATTCAGGTGCAAACACGTGATTGCAATCGACATTGATCCAAGGAAAATTGAGTATGCTTCTCATAATGCTGCCATCTATGGAGTTGAGGATGGGATCGATTTTATAGTAGGAGACTTCTTTGTTTTGGCTCCAAATTTGAAGGTATAAAGCCTTACTTTTTTTTTCATACATAAGACTTTTTGGTTATAAATATGT
Source organism: Flueggea neowawraea (assembly GCA_948243855.1). Classification (NCBI taxonomy): domain Eukaryota; kingdom Viridiplantae; phylum Streptophyta; class Magnoliopsida; order Malpighiales; family Phyllanthaceae; genus Flueggea; species Flueggea neowawraea. The sequence goes on along the minus strand of CAODLS011481573.1, from coordinate 3,827 downwards.
CCTTGTATCTTTTGTTCAGCTCAATGAGGTCAGCTGAGTTGCACAATTATTGCTTCATCTAACGGCTTGTCACTGCTATACAATTCGTATACTTTCTCTTTCAACAATTTATTTAATTGAACAGATATCTTTTGCATCTCATGCATAGATAGCTCAATTCTTCTAAGAACACGATTTTTGTATCATTTTATGTTATAAGAAAGTTGCTTCTTGTTTCCATTTAATTTTCTTACAAACTCATTTTCTTTTTCTATCTTAACGAGTAACTATGCTTCAGTAGTTTATGCCATAATTATCTCCTTTCCTGCAGGCTGATACTGTTTTCTTGTCACCTCCCTGGGGGGACCTGATTATGCTAAAGTAGAGTATTATGACATCAAGACAATGCTTAAGCCACATGATGGGTACAGCCCTTTCTGCTTAGAAAAGAAGGCACTGGCCGCTATTTCTAGTTTTTAGTTTAGGCTTGCATTGACTAGCCGTTCCCGACTTAATACTGTTGTGTTATGTGCTTGCGCAGATATTTCCTTTTCAACACTGTAAAGCAAATTGCTTCCAGAATTGTCATGTTCCTCCCAAGAAATATTGATCTCAACCAATTGGCGGAGTTATCTCTATCTGCTGATCCTCCATGGTCGTTAGAGGTAACTTTTGTTTCTTTGAAGCTAGTAGCTGGCTTATTGTCATGTTTTGTGCTCTCCCACTAGCTAAGGGTGGTTATGGAAGTCCCTGTATATTCAAATTTATGTATTTTTGGTTAGAAAGGTGATTTCAGTGACCTGTCATAAAGTACATGATTTACAACTCCCTTCATTTTGCTGCCATAGCTTGAGATCCCGGTTTTAAATATAATTTAAGATTTTTGAGGTGTATCATCTCTTAAATGCTTTAGCTAAATTGTTAATGATTGTTATGGATCTTTCTCTTGTTTTAATAGAGAATAGCGGCCCAAAAATATACATACATTGTGTTTATAGAAGGGGTTCGAAGGCATTGACCTGGACCACCAGTTGTTCTCGAGTGCATGCATTAGAAAGATGAGTAACCTTTTGTGTGCCATCAGTAATCATTCAGATGAAAAGGAGAAAGCTATATCACTCCTTTGATATTGAAGGCTTTTTTCTTTTATATATTTTGATCTATTGTTGTAAAATTATTTCATATACTTGTGGCTAAGCTTCAATATGTTTTTGTCGCAGGTTGAGAAGAACTTTTTGAATGGCAAGTTGAAGGCAATAACTGCTTACTTCAATGCCACTGGCTCACAGCAGTTGAAGGACAATAAATTATCACGCACACGTGGTGTGTGAGTAGAAGAAATTAATATTGAAATGTTGTACACTTGTATATATTCATCAGCTGCAAAGTTGAAATATTTGTGGATTTGAACTTGTACATTCATTATAGGCTCTGTAAAGTTTGATTTTCAGTAAAGAGTTTGACATTGCTGTGATTCGAGTTTGCTTACCTTTACAGTGCGATTACTGATTTGTATCATCTTTAATCTAATCTTAAAAACAAATGTGTCTACGTTGTCTGATGAAATGTGTTGGGTGGAGCAGAAGTGGATGCTGAACAAGAACTGTTCAAATTTCTTACCATTCGAAGAAACGAGGATTAGTCATGGCAATTGGTTCAAAATCTTCTGCATTGCCCAGCAACTTCATCTGAAGAGATTCGATTGAGTTGTAAAGTGGTTAGGCTTTGAAGCTGTCTGTAGTAAACCACCATTTCTCTGCAGCATCCGTGCGGGTGACCCTAGCACGCAACTACTTTAAATGTCCATGAATAATTCAGTAAGTATAGGTGGGGACTGGTGATGGGTTGGTCTTTAACGTTGAACTAATGGCTCAGTTGCTATCATTCTTTCGGATTTAATCATTCGAAATTAACACTAAATTGCCCTTAACTATATGTGGGATACCTTCCCATCCAGTTGGCCATGAACGCATAAAGGAAGAGACATTCTAACTGCTGGACTGATCAAGGTATGAATGAATGATGACTTTGAGGTTTAACTTAATCAAGTAAATTCCCAGTTTTTTTGTTTGCTTTTGTTTTTGTTAATAGAACTTGTGGTTAAACAACCAAAATTTGGACAAAGAAAAAGAAGATTAGGAACATTAGCATAAAATCAAATCCCAATCCAGATCGGTTACAAATTGACAAATCAACCTCTCAATTGGGTTTTATTCAGAATTGGGATTAGAAATATAATGCAACTTCATTACAATAATGGGAGATGAAAAGGACTCATGGATTATACAAGTGGTCCATCGTGAGAGCCGAGAACCCATCTAACCCTGACAAGTTATTATACTAACCGCATTCCTGATATGCACCTAAAATCAAGAGTGGGTTAAAATGATAGTGACTGGAGATAGTTATAGGTCTCAATTTGTCAGGCAAACTAGGTTTTGCTCTACCCAAAAACTTACACGATCAAGCCAATGTTGCAGCAAGGTTTCATTAGACATTGCTCAGCTTTTTGTCTTGTAATTGTTGAAATTGAGTACCACTGTTACTCGAATTTAGAACTTTCTACTGATGACATGAGATGAGTGTACTTAAGAAAAATGGACAAATCTTTTTTCATGTTAAACCAACTAGTTTGTAGCATTTTTCATTCGATAGTGCAATATTGAAGTGGGTAATGGGTTCGACTGGCAAGAGTCCAGGCTGGCAATCTGGCACCGGCTGGACATAAGGTGAAGCGGAGCTCCTCTCTCGAGCATTTATTTTACTCGTCCCTGGTAAGTCCATTTCCAATGAAATATTGTCTAGATTTTTGGTGTGGCAGAGGAAGACCACATATGTTTTTCTTGCAGAAGTAAAAAATATAAACATAACATGGATGAGCGAGCCATCTCTGATGTTTGGGATGTATAAATCAAGGCTAAAATGCGTTCCTTTTACTCATCTCAAGAATTAATTACGAATCTAATTAAGAATTAAATGGAAGATATGGCATTCACATTACAGAGAATTCAACATTTTGGAGCGAAGAAAACATGAAGCAGCTAGCTGGTCAGAGGATCACATGCAAAAGGCTTCAACATTTGACAAATTATTTTGCTTCACGAGATGAGCTGCCATGAAAGTTCATGCACACCTCATCAATATTTGTTCACCGCACAATCCGCCACTTCTTTATTCCACTTTTTATTCTTCACATGCAATTACAAATAAAAAGTAATTAACGTGCCTAATTGTAATAATTAAACACCCAAAATGGTTGGCTTAATTTTGAGAGCATTAGTGCAATGTTTCGGCGGTGGCCAACACTGAACTGAAGCCATAATAATGGAGGCTGACAATTTCAAATCAAAATTCAAAAACTTTTCTAAGGCCCCCTTTGGATACCACAGAATTGAGGCTGGAATTAGAGAATTGTGGAATTGGGCCTTATTAATTCCAATTATCCAGTTTGGGTAACACAAAAGAATTGGAATTGTAATTCCACATCAATTCCACACAATTGAAAATACGCTTCTCTCCGATTCTTTACCTAAACCTCAAGAATTTCAATTCTTCGCTCTCAAAACACTTAGTCGACAGCTTCCTTTAAGTTCCAGTTCCTCTCTTGTTCAAGTTCCAAGTCGACGGCTTCCTTCAAGTTCCAGGTTCCTCTCTCTCTCTCTCTCTCTCTCTCTCTCCATCTTTGCTATGTTATTAAACCATCTTCTGTTGGCATTTGTTGTGGTTAATTACGCATCGCAGATAGCTTCTTTCATCATCGTTTGGAGATGATCATTTCACGTTCTTTCGTCACAGGTGAAAAAGGACCCCTTTTTCTTAAATGGGTTTTTCATTTTCACTATCATTTC
>CAODLS011481495.1:0-28016 GCA_948243855.1 Flueggea neowawraea | reverse complement strand
TATATATATATATATATATATATATATATATATAACATGTTTTTATTATTTTTACCTGTAATGATTAATAAATGAATAATCTGGTTAAAATATCTGATTTCTGAGGCTTGTACAAGATGTATTGAGCTTCCTCAGATTGGTCATCTCGTACGCCGATCACGGTTCATTTTCGGGTCGTAACATTTATAGTCTTCCTAAACTGAATTGGAATTGAACAAACTAAGAATGCACTCAATAATCTCAAATTTTTATCAAACAATTGAGAATAACTCAAAGGGATCAAAGTCACCCACGAGTTCATTTGCTTATTTGAAGACAATAGCAAAAATGTAATGATGGAAAGCAAATGACAATGATCTTTATTGGAATTCTGGCTAGACTAAAAAATAATAAAAATTGGAAACGAACACTGCAAACAAAGCAGATGACTAATTGATAGCAATGAGGGCTAAATGAAGACTAAAAGTACTGCAAAATAAGTCTGGAAACCATGGTTCCATAGGGTTGATTTTTTGTGTTGAGTTGAAGGTCCTCTCCTCGTAGCTGTTCTTGCCATTTTATACTATTTTGGCATGTTCTTCAGTGATCCTAAGCTTCTGGCTCGATTTCGTTAATTGCTCCATTCCTTTGATTCATGGTTCCCGTGGCAAGTTGACTTTCCTTTGCTGTCTTCCTTCCAAATGAGCTACCCAGGCCGATTTGCCTTATCTAAAGCAAAATGGATTTGATTTATGAAATCATTCTTTGTTGATATATCCTTCTTCTTCATGATTTGCCCTTTCCTTTCTCTGAAATCCGGTTTCTTTCCACCGTCCTGACTTGTAGTGATTGGGAACACTTGCCTTCTACGTTCCTTTTCTGACGCGCCAAATCACCCATCCCCTCTGCAATGATTGCTTTGACTAGGTTCGTCCCCATGTGCCACTACTTGGACAATTACTCCGTTCTTTACTCTTGGGTTGGAAATTTAATTCGGCCTGGTCTATAGGACCTGGGCCAAAATTACAGCGTAAACAATATTACTAGTGTTCAAGAGAATTAATCTGGAATATCCAAAATCAATGTGACGAGAAAAAGGGGGAAATCCAAAAATCGCTGTAAAAAACCAAAAGCAAAATCTACTCTGTAATATTCGAAAGAAGTTACTCAATCAGGAAGGAAGAAAAGAAAATAAATCAAATAGCCAAAACGGTGAAGTCCTAACAGAGAATGAAAAAAAAAAAAGGGGTGGGAAAATGGATAAATGGCCTTCAGGGAGACTGAAATCAAAGCAATAAAATGGACCTAGTTGGATCTTATGAAAATGTGATAATTACTTCATAAGCCACATAAACTTTGCAAAATTTGCTCCGTCCAAGTTGGGTATGTTTATTAGAAAAATACTATAATATTTCGTCAATATGGTTGTAATTTTTAGATTCACGGATATAAAATTTCAATTCACAAACTCTTGTTTATATTTGTTTATATATGTTTATATTTGAATTTAAAAAACTACAAACACACAAATTTGTTTATAAGTTGTTTATATTTATTTATATATTATTTTTATGTGTATATTTATTTATATGTTATTTATAAATAAGATTTAATCAATATATAAATATGAAATAATGTATAAAAAAACATATAAACAAAATATCAATAGCATATAAATAATATATAAACAAATCCGTGTGTTTGTAATTTTTATTTATTGGATCATATGCTCGAAATTTTGGATGCTTTGAGTTGAAATTTCAAAAATGAAGCTTATTATTCTATAAATTTTTATTGAAGAGAAGGTCTATATGTAAATCCTATGAAAATTCAACATAAGCAATAAAGTGGGCTTTAGTTGGGTTATGGGCCTGGCAATAGCCTGGACCAAAGTAACCATAATGAAGAGCCGGGCAATTATAAAATTAATAGGTTGCTCCTCAGCAATCAAGAATAATTTCAGCAAGGTTCCAACTCAAAATATTCACAAGAGATGAACTTCACGTTCAAGAAAAAAATTACTCTTATTTTCGAGAAATTTGAAATAAGAGTGAAGAGCAATTGATGAGACTCTGTCATTAAAACCACTAACTGCATTTCAAGTCGTAACGGAAAACATTATGACCATAATAACACGAAACGTTACAGAACATTAGCATGTACTCATTAATCGCTACTCTATAAATAGGCATTGGAGATGACTTATGAAGGTATGCAGTATTTTCTCTACCCACTATTACTCTGCCAAAATTGCTACTGACTTGAGCGTCGAAGAGCATCCCGACCTCATCGTATTTTGTGATTTCAAGTTTCAAAATTTTGAGATGACGCTTACGCTTCCCAAGTATTCGAGTTCTTATACTTATTGTTGTTCATTTTTTGAAGCAACAACAGAACTAATCACCTTATGTCCCATAGTAAATGCACTTTTCTAAAGCAACTATACATACTCGAATAGTTAAAATATCACGTGCCACACTGAATGTTCGTCAGGCTAGTCCAGAATTTATATCAGACTATTTTTTCTAGCCCAGCTTGACCTTTCGGGCTAAAAAATCAAACTCATACTCTAATATTAATAGGACCGATTTGGGGCCAACTCATTGGTCAAGCTTATTTTCCCACCCCTGGTGATGAGTGACCTTTTCCACACAAATTTAGGGAGTAAAATTTTGTTCACGAATTCTCATTTATTGACAAATTGGCAACAAAACTTTTCCTCATCAAATGGGTCACCAAATCACCGTCTTTCAGTGACCATAACTTTCACATGTGAATGAGTTATGTGACCTGTAAAGCTCATTCATTTTCCTATAGTGAGGTCAATATCATCTTCATTATAACCAGTCATTCGAGCCTAAATGTGGACTAAGAGACTCTTCACTGTATCTCTTCAAAATACTATATTTTATTTCGATTTGTACATTAATTTATAATGAAACTTATGTAATAATTCACTTTTTAACTCATTCATTAATATTTTATTGCAAAATAAAAAAAATAGAGAGATGAGTAATTGGACTCTAAATTTAATAATAAAATATTAATTAATAAAGTAAAAAATAATTCGGATTTAAATTTTAAAATAAATAATAGAAAGAAATTAAATTAAATATAATATTTTAAAGAGAAAATTTGAAGAGGTTATTGAAAATGCTCTGAAACAGACAATAGTTGTACGATTTAAGGATGAGAATAAAAAGGTAGTCAATTGGATATTAATAAAATTAACTGGATATGACTAATATAAGGAATATATATGTGCACACACTTACACTAAACATATGTTTTTATTATGACTTACAATTAATCCTCATCAATTTTTTTCTTTTAAATCTCATAGTTTTAAATCATTGAGATAGGTGATAAATGTTAATATTAGATCTAAAATGAATGGATGACAAGATTAAGTGTAAGTTTTACACATACAGTATGTTTGGTTTATGGAATTGATGAGGAATTGAATTGGATTTTCCTAAGGAATTCATGTGATGTTGTTTGGTTTGTGGAATTTCAATTCTACATATTGTCAATTTCATGATTTTGTGGAATAACAATTCCTAACATACAACTAAGAATTCCAGTTTCACACTTCCACATAATAAACACTGAATATGAAAACTCTTTTGTATCCTTACTAAGAATTGATGTAGTTGGATTTTTTTTTCTATTTTAAGAATTTAGAAGATATTTTACACATTTGTCATTTAACAATTTTATTATATTTTAATAAATTATTTTATTTATCATTTATTAAGTTGTTTTATTTATTATTTAATAAATTATTTTGTTTACATATTTATTTAAATGAAATGCCAAAAGTACAATATTTAACTCTATTTAAAAATTTAGGAACAAAATAGTCTTTTTAAATAATTTATATTTTATTCCTTATAATATCTAGGGGTGACAATTCGGGTCGGGTCTAAACGGATCAACCCGTTTATGACCCGAATTTTAAACGGGTTGACATGTTTATGACCCGAACCCGTTTAACACGAACCCGTACACAACCTGTTTATTGTTAACGGGTCACGTGTCACGGGTTAACACGTTTAACCTATTTAACACGATAATACACGCTTAACATATTTAACACGTTTAACCTATTTATAATACACAAACAAATGCACAATTAATACTAAAATAATTTCAACTAAAACCATAAATATTCATTATAATATCCACAACACAATAATATTCTAAATAAAGATAAATCAAATACAAAAAAAACTAAAATTACAATGTCCATTAAAAATTTATAATTCCCAACATAAAATATGAAACAATGTTTTTTAATAAATTTAATTCTACATAAATATGACTATCATTTTTAATAATCTTTATATCTTTTTTTCTTGCGTCTATATAATACAATATATATATATATATATATATAAGAATAATAAATTAAATAATTCATAAAAGAAATTAAGTAAATGGGTTAAACGAGTCAACGGGTTGTCAATAAGTTGGGTAACTCGTTTAATCCGATTAAGTAAACAGGTTAAAAGGGTCATAAACGAGTTGGACGGGTTGAACCCGTTTAACCTGTTTTTTTCGCGTCATAAATGGGTCTGACCCGTTTATGACCCAAATGCGTTTATGGTCAACCCAAATCTGTTTAATTTCATGTCGAGTCGTGTCAAAAATTGTCAACCCAAATAATATTGTATTCAACTAAACAAAAGAATAAAATAGAATTGTTATTTCATTCCATCAACTAAACAATGGAATAAAATTGTTATTCATAGTATAATAATTCTATTCCACGTGAAATATTAATTCTACTATATGTCATTCTATTTCCCGAATCAAATGACCCCTACAGCAAGATCTAGTCCTCCTGATCACATGCACGTCCGTCTCTTCACCCAATTTTCGTAGGATCCCTGCCCAGAAAAAGAACTCGGTTACATTTTGCTTGGAAACGATTCTGTCAAAATATTTTGCGTCGATTAGCAAATCTCGTCACAAACTTTAAATGTTGTTTCTAGATTTTTTTAGTAAGCATATTTCTAGATTCATCCCTGGTCAAAATTAAATTTTGTATAAAATGAAGAGTGTCATTAATTATTTAGATTGAAGTTATGTATGCTGCCACGACCTAAGATCGGGCTATAACCGGCGTACGAAGCGAACCGTCTATGGTAGCTCAGTCCATCTTGCACAAGCTTTGGAAAATAGAACTAAAACTAATTTATTTCAAATCATATTAAAACAATTTTCAAAGTTAATAAATAAATATCCAAATTCGTTAAAACATAAGTTTTCATAATATTAAAACATTAGACAAATAATAAATCATACTTAGTATCAAATAAGTTTACAGAATATAATCCACCAGTAATACCGGTGTGGAGCAACTAACAAATACATAACTGAGCCCGAGACGAGAGAGCTCTCACTGTCAAGTTGAACGCCTAACTAAGTGCAAGATACCGGACGACTACTGAATGCCAAAATATGAACATGATAAATAGATAATGGAAAAATAGACAGGAAACAAAGAAAAATGGGTAAGAACCCTAGTGATGAAAAGACACTCCATAATGCTTCATGTGTGCCTCACAAAGACCGTTTTAAAAACATTTCAAAATACCACAAGCAATATAAGTGTGTATATATATATATACACGCTACGAATAGAATAATAGTTTCGAAATTCATTTTCAAAATCGTTTGCAACCAAAGCAAATAACAGACAAGTAGACATATCAAAACTTATTTCAGATTATGTAGAAAAATTCCATATTATGCAGAAATTTATGCTTTATGCAGAAACTTTCATTTTATACAGAAACTTTTGTTTTAGCAAAATATGTCATTTAAACCAGTTTCCAACTGAATAGAGCTGATACTCACTAATCATATTCCTGTATTATACTAAAACTACATTAACTAGATCAGTTCAAAATAAAATAGCAACCTTAAGAGTCCAAATGGTACTCGACTCAAAATGGCTAAGAGCCGACAACATTAGGGGCTCAAAATAGTACTCTGTCCACCCAAGGGTCACTAAGTTGTATCAGACGGAACTGATCTAAGTACATCTACGAGTGTTGCAGTCCACGTACTCTAACAAGATATACTTTATCAAACTAGAAAAATATACTACGAAAAAATGAGCAACAATGCAGGCTCACCGAGCGTATCTGGCATAGGACCAAAGTCAAATCATATGTGGACTCTGCCACTAGATCACATGTGGGATCCGCCACTAATCAAAAATACGTGGACTCTGCCACTAATAACGTCTCATACATGGACTCTGCCACGAGACAATCTTACACGTGTGTTAGCTAGACACACGGGTCACCACCTACCCTGATAACTGAGTGTTACTACCTACCCTAATAACTGAGTCTTCACTATGGTATACCAAAGGTTATGCAAAATCCCGTAACATAGGTGTCCCGAGTCAGAACAATTAATTAAATTTTATGCCAAAAATTTAAATGCAGAATTTAAACAGGTAACAATGGAAGCACCACTGATAGATCATGCAAAAACTGATTTGCAGAAACCAAAGAGTAGATTTCAAAGAATATAAATATTTCCAAAATATTTATATAAATGAATATATAATTTTATTTCAAAAACAAATCCAAATTCAGAAGCCAAAACAAATCTTCTTTTCCAGGAAGTACAATTTCAGAAAAATATCATTTGCATAAAACATTTTCTTGTTATTGATCAATTATTTAAATCATCCAAAAACGTTTGTTTTGAAATACAAAACTATTTCAAAACATCAGAAAATATCCAACAGGATTTCACAGCAAAGGTTTTCATGTAATTCAAATTTTAGGATTTTCTATCCTTTATTAATTCCATATTACATGCCAATGTCTAGACACGTCAAAATAATATAATTCAGAAGACACAGTCTATGTGTCTGAAGATGTCATTTCACTCACCTAGAAATCCAAGCTGAGCAACCCAGTCACGGACCACCGGTGGCTGGTTGACCAAGCTGACCAGAACACGGAGCTAAAACAATATCAATCAGAATCAAAGATGTGATACTGGTACTGTGACGGTACCCAAAATGCATGATATGCAAATGCAGACACTCGACCTAAGACGAAAATCCTATTTCAATTGAAGATCTAACTCTGAAACCTCAAAAATTGAAATCTACATAAAATTCTAGTCAAGTCCCCCAACTGTAGTAAAATTACCATTTAGTTCCTGAGATATGGCAAATTATGATTTGGTCTCTAAAATTTAAGAAAATTATAAATCAGTCTCAACATATTTTCAAATTACTAAACAGTCTTTTAAAAAGTCAGAATCCTCAAATTAATCCCCTAACTCTTAGAAATTATAAATCAATCCTTAAAATGCCAAATATCAGATTTAGTCCTCAACATACTCAGATTTATTTAAAATTTTAGTTTTGGTCCTTTCGGCAAAAAACTACAGCGAATGGTCCCTAATCCCAAATCAAGCTTTACCCAATGTTCCAATCAACCCACATTGACTCAAAATCATCCAAGGAATCCAAATCTATCCTCAGTTCATCAAGAAAACAAGCCAAACATCCAAAAATATTCTTAAAAATTTTGGACCCAAATACCCATAAAGAAATAATCATCCAAACCTCCATTTTCAAGTTAGATTCATGTTCTTCCAACTCTCCCCATTAAAACCCAACACAAATCCATCCAAAATTGAATTGTAGATCCGGCCAAACCTATACATTTTTCCATGAAAAGAACAAATAAAAGAGGAGAGAGAGACTTACCTTAGGTTGCTAGCCCAACCGACGGGGAAGAGAGAGAGAGACGGGAGAGGGAGACAAATTTGAGAGAGAGAGTCAAGTGAGAGAAAGAAAGCTTTGATTTTGAGAGGAAGGAGGCACGAAGAAGAAGAGAAAAGAAAAGGGGCTCTGTTGGGTTTTTTCCAGCCAAAACGGCGTCGTTCTGTTCGCTCAAAATGACGTCATTTCGTTTAATGCGAAAAGGCGTCGTTCAGTCACACGAACAACAACCATGTCACGCGGACGACCACCCTTCCAAAAGAAACAATTGGTCGTCTAATACATACGAACGACATGTCGTTTGATCACGCACAAGAACGACAGGTCGTTTACTGCATACGGGCAACTGGTCGCCAAAACTCGCCCAAAACGACTTGTTGTTTGCACCAAATGCTGAACGACCTGTAGTTCACTTCCTCTTTCTCTTTTCTTCCAGTTTTCTTTCCTTTTCCAATTCCAACCAATTTTCACTTAATTTAACTCCCCAATACACTTTAAAAATTCTATTAACACCAACAAAAATTTAACACTCCAAAATATCATTAATTAATTTAATGATATTTCAAATTAAAATTAATCCGTCAAAAATAATTAATTCAAAAAAAATTCAACAAAAAAATTACCAAAAAAATGGTCGAAAAAATCAAGTTATTACATATGCTCTCTAATGCTATTCTTTATATTCAACTCTTTATTTTGTTAACTCCTGTAAAACTTAATTGCAGTAACAATCAATCATAATACTGCATTAAAAATAATGCCTAGGATCTTAGAACAATATAATTCTCACATAACACATAATCAATAACAGAAGTGTACCAATCTATGACTAGACTTGACGTTAAACAATTGATCATGAACAAGAGCAAGACTAAACTATATTTCTCTCTCTTTGCCTCTTTAGTGTTTCTTTAGGTACAATTAATTGATGGAGCATAATTGTCTATTTATAGGTAGAGAGAGGACCAGTTTAGGGTTTCCTACAATAATTAGTCATGGTCCTATTGGAATTCGTGACACCATACAAGCAGCGGAAAATAAAATTTTTTTGTCACGAACTCAACCAAGGATCCAAGCAATTCGATAAAACTGACTAAGAAACATGTGTTTACCTCTTTTTGATGAAACAATAATGAGAAGATGTTGTTGGTATCCACACAAACGAACTACTGAAGTGTGCTGGCACCAAATTTTTTGGGACACTTTCAAAAATACCTTGTTGTAATTTTCTCCCTGTTTAAAGTTGAGTGGATGGCCAAGCAAGAGCTTATTAGGGTGTGCTAAGAGGCTTATTTATAAGCATTAGTAAACCCTAATCCTAGTCTCACTAGAAAACCTAAGTCTTGTCCAACAAGAATTCATTTATCCTAGTCTAACAAGGATAAATCACTTAGAGAAATTTTTATTAATTAATATATATAAAATTTGGCCCTATTATTTATTTCAATAAATAAAATTTCGGCCCACTATATTCATAAATATTAATTACCATATTGACCAAGTCAAATCTCTTCTTAGTTGACTAAGTCAAAGAAACTATTTCTTTTGTTGACTAAGTCAAACAAACTATTTTGACTATGTCAAATGAATTTTAATTTGTTTTTAAACTATTATAAAACAAATTATTTCATCATAAATAATAAGAAGACATATCATAAAATATATAGCACAGTTCCTAAGTGTGTGACCCTGTAGGTCCACTCAATATTGACAGTAGGCCCAAATTACTATTTGGGCTCAAAAGTCATAAGCGCCCTGTAACAAGTTATTGTGACTACCCAACTTGAGCAAATTCGATGACTCGACAAAACCTAATGCACAGTTCGATATTTAATCATTTTGTCACATGATATGTCGCTTAAGCATAAAGCATGAATCATGTCATCTTTATATAGCTTAATCAAACATTTCTTGATACCCAAGTAGACTGACCAAAACAAATGATATTAATAACCCCTATCAATTTCATTCAAGCACGGCCATGCATTTCATCACTCCTACTTTTCAAGTGGCCAAGAGATATCTCACTCAAATAATAGTGGGACAAATTCCTTCACTGTCACTCACATTCCTCGATATGATTTCCTATACGTCCAATTATAGCTTATATGATCATCATGTTACGGATGTTGTTGAGCTATATCAAAACATAAAGATCCTCATATAGGAATCAATGGTGAATTCAGGTCGAAGGACTCAAATATCACTACTGAAAAAAGAAATATTGATGACATATATTCCATGTAGTATTTCTCATAGTGGGTCAGTCCAATATCATGTTCCCAACATGTATCTATGTTCTGAGTAACATTCCATGTCCATGATCAGTAAAACATGATCATCTCTCAGAGTGCATACTAGTCTTAACTCATTATCATTCCCATGATAATGAACGACCAGGGACAATTTAGAATATTGTTCTTTTATCTTAAGATTTTACTATCAAGTCACACACTTGATAACATAAGACATAATTAACTATTTATGGATACTTTTATCAAGTTAATGCATTACAAAATAACATGATAAAATATATGCCAAAATGAAAAACCTCGTATTTATTAAATAACAATATAAATAACAATGAAATGACAATGTACATATGATTGTGCTAGGACATATCACTAACAGATCCATCAACATGACTCCTTTACCAAGTAAGACTCTAATTAATATATCTCCTATAACCATTAGGATTTGTAGAACATTAAAACAATTAACTTAATTATTTTCACATGGGCCACTTAAGGAATTTCAAAATTCTCCCACTTGGCCCATGGAAGATCATATTGGTTTAATGACAACATAATATGCATAGGAAAGCTAAAATCCTTTAATACATTGGTCATAACATTAATCATTGTTAAGCAAAAGACTAATAAGGATCATAACGGTTGTATATTAATTATTCTACCATACTTCCTTCTATATATCATTGTATTAGCTCAAAACTTAACATGAATGACAATAATGTCTTTCGAAAAGACAACATTCTAATACCCATATTAATCAATCATGTATATACAATAAATCATAAAATAGGGTATTAAAATCCGAAACAATAATTAATTGAGCTCAAAGTGTCAAATAATCAAAATGCACAAAATGTCATTAATATATTCTGAATGGTACTCAATAATGCCCATTCTTTGGACATGTTCTTTAAATGTCTTTGTCTCTAATCCCTTTGTCAAAGGATTTGTGATACGGAACCTCCCTGAATAAGCTTGAGAACCCCTTTTAACAAGAAAATCCCAACACCAATTCGGTTTCAACCCCTAAGAATGGTTAGAAATCAAATTGCTTAGATGATATGATCAAGAATTGGAACCTAGAAAACTTGTTTCTAAACCCCAATTTCAAAACACTCCATAGAAGGTGATCAAACTCCTTGAATGTTCCTTAAGCATGCATTCTACTCAAGAACACAAAGACAAAAGCAAAAAGCCTTTAGGTTTAAAATATCATCAAAATCTCCCCTATGGTTCGACCATGGAATGTTAAATAGACCTACAATAGTTGTCCTTCATGAATTAGGACTCCTAAATAAAAGCTAATGACCATAAAACTAGGACTCCTAATTGTAAGTAAATTACCATAAAGTTAAATACATAAAATAGGAAACTAATTTATTCCAAATGGCAAATTCGGTCAGCCCTTAAATCATACCTAATTAAACCCATTAGTAACTTGGATTTGAATTAAGTTATATTGGATTTGAGATGAAATTATTCCAAGGCTTTGGTGGCCTTGTAATCCTTCATTAGCCTTGTTCATTAAGCCTTGTAAATGATGGACCAATCCTTGTTGAAGCTTCTTTGACCGAAACCTTGTAATGGGTCTTGGAGTCATGCTAATTGGATTAGAAACACGTTGGTCTTGCACTTGATCCTTGACTTGAAGCTTAGGTCGAAAACCCGACATGACCATGTTGAAATGGATCTGGATGCTCTTCGACATGACCATGTGGAACTTGATCTGGAAGTCCTTTGACATGACCATGCTGAATGTGATGCATCGGCTACTCCATAACATTCCCCCTCTCTTTAAAAGGATTCGTCCTCGAATCTAAAGCATCACTTATATCAAAAGGGCTCAAATTAGCGATGTTAAATGAAGCACTAACATTATACTCACTTAGAAGGTCCACTTTGTATGCATTGTCATTAATCCGTTCAAGGATTTGGAACGGACCATCTCCCTTTGGGTGTAGCTTAGACTTCCTTTGAAGTGGAAATCGCTCCTTGCGAAAATGTACCTAAACCTAATCTCCAGGCTGAAAAATCATTGGCTTCCTTCCTTTGTTCACACTTGAAGCTACTTTTTCATTTTGCTTTTCAATCCTCTTCTTAACTTGCTTATGTAATTTCTTCACCAAATCTGCCGTAGAATTAGCATCAACACTCACAAACTTATTAGGAAGAAACAACAATAAATCAATAGGAGTAAGCAGATTAAAACCATAAACATTTTCAAATGGAGAACAATGTGCAGTGCTATGAATAGCCTTATTGTAAGCAAACTCCACAAATGGTAAACAATCCTCCCAAGTCCTAATGTTCTTTTCAATGATTGCCCTAAGCAAAGTAGTCAAAGTCCTATTAACTACTTCAATTTTCCCATTAGTTTGAGGGTAACAAGTAGTTGGAAACCATAACTTAGTTCCTAACTTTCCCCACAACACATGACAAAAGTGACTCAAGAACTTAACATCTCTATCACTAACAATGTTTTTGGGTATGCCATGCAAACGCACAACTTCTTTGAAAAACAAATCTGCAATCAACTTAGCATCATCAATTTTATGACATGGTATAAAATGAGTCATCTTACTAAATTTATTGGCAGCTCCAGGAATGAAGTCAATTTGGTGCTCTATGCCTCTAATTGGTGGTAAACCACTCAACATCTCCTGTGGAAACATATCTTTAAATTCCTGTCGAAGATCAACAAACGCATTAGGCAAAGATGGATTAAGGTCATTAGTAGCCAAATAAGCCCATTCATACAAGAGTACAAAGATAGGAATTTTAGAATACAAAGCTTGCCTAACCTCACTTACTCTATCTATCAAACTCTCATTCTTTGCACTTTTCTCTCTAGGCCGATGCTTGTTTGCTTTTCCCTCAATCTTTTCACTCTTTTGATTTTCACTCTCTATGGAAATATTTTGACTCTTTTTTTCTTTCTTTTTGGCCTCCAATCTCATCTTTTCCATTGTACATTGGTCTTCATACACTTTGTTTGGAGAAAGTGGTGTCAAGATTGTCTTTCGCCCATCCTTGGTAAATGAATACCTATTGAGGTACCCATCATACATAGTCCTTCAATCAAATTGACACGGCCTACCAAGCAAAAGATGTTCATCATGCATAGGAACTACATCGCATAACACCTCATCATGATATTTACCAATAGAAAATGAAACAAGACATTATCGATTTACCTTGACCTCACCACAATCATTAAGCCATTGAAGTTTGTATGGTCATGGATGTGGTGTAGTAGGTGTTGAATCAAGTTTTTAATTAACATAAAAACTCCTAAATTTTGACAATCTAACAAAACAATTGAAACAGTTAAGCTAAGCATGTTCCTCAACTCCTTAAGTACATTAAAGAATGGTTCACGTACTTTAAACCAAGACCTATGCACATTGATCAGAGATAGAGGTACATCAAGAAGTCAGACATGAACGCTATGCGCACAAGAGCTCATGCAATGCGCGTAAAATAGGTGTTATGCGGTTAGAAGTCAAATGCAATGCACATAGATGATGTGATTCAGTTAAGAAGAAAAAACCCAGTATCCTACTATGCGCGTAGGAAGAAGTGCAGTGCGTGTAGACGTGGTACAAGCAGAAAACATAATGGATCAGTATATTGATATACACGTTGACATAGACCTGAACACATAGTAATTAGAAGGTGCATAGAGGTTTAAATACCACTTTGTACTACGCACGCTGAAGCAGTGGTCTAAGCACGTGGACGAGATCACATGGGAAAATCAGAAAAATTCACAAGTCAAGCTGCGGTATGCTCTATCTCAGTTGTGCGCGCTTCAAGGGATCATGCTACGTACACAGAACAGACTTCAACGCACGTAGACGAGAAAAATATTTTTCTGACTGAAAAATGCCAAAATATGTTACAGGGTGTCAGAATACCAACAGGAATATTCTCTGACATGAATTCAGAAAGCATCAAAATAGTGAGTAATGAACAGAGAATAAAAATGCAGAGGTGTCACAACAAAAGTGAGATGTACTATCTGACAAACGATAGACGCTCCTCATTATTTAAAATTTTGAATATCCTCTGACACAGTCACGAGGAAGATCAAAGGCATAACCATTAAAGACTCGACTACATACGCATCACTGAGTACAGCGCACACAACATTCAAGCTCTGCGTACACAGATAAAAGTACTATGAACTTAGTTACTCCTTGATATAAAGCAGTGGGTACTGGAACTTGGCCTATGCACGTAGAACTTTGATAAAACTATGAACTACGTACACAGTACAGTAGTACACACATAGCAAGGACTGACGTCATTAATCTCACCATTTTGCAACTCTCTCACAACGGATGTTTTGGTATCTACAACGGCTAGTTTTTGAGGAATGCCTATAAATAGACATTTCAAGTCATAAGGTAAAACAAGAACAATCCTTGAGAGTGCCTAAAGCCTTAAAAATCTTCCCATTGCATTCTTATTTTGTTCTTGAACACTTACATACCAACTGAGCTGTTGATTTGCTATTTTATCACTAAGTTGGTTGAACAATACTGTCATTTAGTTGAGAATAGTATTGTAATCAAGCTTTGTTTGTAAAGTTTGAGAAAGGAATAGGTTTGCTTTATTTGTTACCTTGAAAAACAAAGGAGTGTGGTTTTCTTGTTTTGACCAGCAAAAAGCAAGATGTAGAAGGTTGTCTTGTGACCTTGAAAAAATAAGAGATTGTAAACGGTTTACCTCCACCCGAAAGTGAGGAAGTATAGTGGACTCAAACTTCTAATGAGCTAGATAAGTGGACGTAGGTCAAAGAGGACTAAACCAATATAAATATTGGGCTTTGTTTCTCTATCCCTTTACTCCTTTTCTGTTCTTTATTAAGTGGTAGTGTTTTGGATTTAGCTACTGTTTTTGATTTGAGAATATTTGCAAAAGTTTTCAAAAAGGTTCTATTTTTAGCAAGAAATCCAATTCACCCCCTCTTGGATTGCCATATTGGGATTTCAGTAGGCAAGCCCAATCGAGTAATCAAAAGTGTACTCACCACATTAGTGCAACTTCCACTATCAATAATGACATTACAAGCCTTGCCTTGAACATGACACCTTGTATGAAAAAAGTTTTCCCGCTGCTCCTCATGGCAATCTTCCTTTAATTGAGTGCTCAGAGCACGACTTGTAACTAACAAGTCACCTCGAATTGGCACCTCAATGCTACCATCACTACAATCTTCCAATTCGAGCATCTCATTGCTTTCATTACCCTCCTCCTCATTAGTCACGATTTCACCGTTTCTCAAGATCATAGTTCTTTTATTATGACACTCCTTATTGATATGACCTACACTTTGACACTTCCAACACTTTATATCTCGATTTCTCCCTTTAGATTCATCAGTTTTAGGCTTGTCTTAGGAAATTGATTCAGCCTTTCCTTTAGCACCATCATAAGCAGCCTTATTTCCACCTTTAAAATCATTTTTGACATCCCTTTTCCAAGAAGAATTAGAGTTAGAACAAGTTTTAGGAACATACCTTGATGTCCCTTGGCCTTGGAGTTGGTTTTCCACCTTCAAAGCAATGTGTACCATCTCTTCTAACTCCACATAAGGTTGCAAATCCACTCGGTCAGCTATCTCCTTATTCAAACCAGCCAAGAAATGTGCCATAGTAGCCTCCATATCCTCCTCTATACCAGCCCAAGTCATAATCATTTCCATCTCCTTGTAGTAATCATCCACACTTATACTGTCTTGTCTAAGAATTTGAAGTTTTTGCACAAGCTCTGTATGGAAATGCCTAGGAACAAATCTCTTTCACATTGTAGACTTGAGATCATGACAGGTCTCAATTGGGTACTCCAAGTTCCTTCTTCTACTAGTCACCAACTGATCCCACCAAACAGTAGCATAATCCGAAAATTGTGTCACTGCAAGCTTAACCTTCTTCTCCTCACTAAATTGATGACAATAAAAAATGAGCTCCACCTTTTTTTCCCATTGCAAATAAGCTTCTGGATCTGATTTTCCTTGAAAATTAATTATCTCAAATTTAATGTTCCCTAAATTTCTATCCGCAAAATCATCATAGCCTCGATTTCTGCCATAGAATTGGTTGTCTTGCCATCTCTCTCTTCCTCTGCCAAAACCACGACCTCATCTTCCTCCACCTCTAGGTACACCCATTCCATCAAAAGTCGCATTGTCATCCTCATGGTAATCAAAGTTTTCATCTTCCAAGTCATCAAATTGAAGATTTCAGTTTCTGCCTTCCCTCGGCCTCTCATTGTGATTTGGTGTGGCCCTTTCAACCACTTGTAACCTTGTATCCATAAGCTCCAATGCTTCCCTCATAGCCTTCATAGTTCGAGTAAAACGTGTCATCTCTCCATATTGAGTCTCACATTGTCTAGCTTCATTAATATGACCAGCTCCACTATCTCCTCCTTGGTTTGACATTGTTGTGAAAAAAGTTAGAGACAAAGAAACAAAATAATTCAAGGACCTCACAAGCACTCCCTCACGTGTTTGCACTCAAGTGAAGAGGATGATCACTCGTGTTTATCTCAACTAATAAATGCACTCAAGGTTTTCCTCACACCACTCTAGCTAATTATTTTATGTTCTTAAGTGAATCACACTTTAGAAACAAATCCAAAGAGCTTGTAATGCGTGGAATGCCGAAATTGAAATTAGCAAAAACAAGTTTGAGGCAAGTTCGGTCAATCAAGAAAAGAAAACAAGAAAAAAAATATAACAAGTAAGAAGCAATAAATTAGGAAAACTCAAATAGATGCAAAAGACATATAAAAGAAATAAAGAAACCAACCCAAAACAGAACACGTAAATTAGGATGTATTTAAGGAAGGAAGAACCAAATTTGCCACAATAGTCAAGAGTCCTTAATGAGTAAGGAACATAATAAAATAAAATTTCCCACACAAGATATGATAAAATTTGTTCAGATATGAATTAGGAAATATAAAACAAATTATGGGCACCTTCACTCAGACAAGCATCCAAAATTTGTTGTTTCTGAGTATGACCAATTCTTTTTTTTTTTTTGTCTTGGTCCTCTTTTGTTTTTTGGACCTTTTTTTTATTTTTGATTCTCTTCAACCAAGGATGCTAAAATAAAATTTGATTTTTTATAATGATGTCAGATTACATAATCAAATAAACCAATCACTAACAAGAATGAAACTAAAGAACAAGAACAAAGCACAAAGACACAGTGAAATGAATTCAAAGGCAACAAGAAAACAAAAGGAATTTAGAATTAAAGGAACGAAATTTTGTCAAGATAAAACCTGATCTAGAGCCAAATATCTGATACCAAATGATACAGAACCTCCTTGAATAAGCTTAAGAACCCCTTTTGATATTCGGACCCCCAACACATTTAAAAGAAAACCCCAACACCAATTCGGTTTCAACCCCTAAGAATGGTTAGAAATTAGATTGCTTAGATTATTTGATCAAGAATTGGAACCTAGAAAACTTGTTTCTAAGCCCCAATTTCAAAACACTCCACAAGAAGGTGATCAAACTCCTTGAATGTTCGTTAAGCAAGCATTCTACTCAAGAACACAAAGACAAAAGCAAAAAGCCTTTAGGTTTAAAATATCATCAAAATCTCCCCTTACTCCCTCTATAGTTTGACTATGGAATGTTTAAATAGCCTTACAATATCTGTCCTTCATGAATTAGGACTCCTAAATAAAATCTAATTACCATAAAACTAGGACTCCTAATTGTAAGTAAACTACCATAAAGTTAAATACATAAAATAGAAAACTAATTTATTCCAAATGACAAATTAGGTCAGCCTTTAAATCACACCTAATTAAACCCATTAGTAACTTGGATTTGAATTAAGTTATATTAGATTTGAGCTGAAATTATTTCAAGGCTTTGGTGGCCTTGTAATCCTTCACTAACCTTGTTCACCAAGCCTTTTAGATGATGGATCAATCCTCGCTGAAGCTTCTTTAACCGAGACCTTGTAATGGGTCTTGGAGTCATGCTAATTGGATTAGAAACACGTTGGTCTTGCACTTGATCAATAACTCAAAGCTTAGGTCGAAAACCCTATTCGACATGACCATGTTTAAATGGATCTAGATGCTCTTCGACATGATCATGTGGAACTTGATCTGGAAGCCCTTTGACATGACCATGTTGAATGTGATGTGTCGACTGCTCCATAACAAGAAGTCTATGCTAATACAATCCCATCTTAGCCTTCAATGGTGCACTGTTTGTGGATAACATTTAGTCTGTACCTTAAAATTCAATAATTCATAAATATTCAATTTAAATTAAATGTATGCCACAAAATTTTTAATTCATTACTGGGTGGTTCACGGTTGATATATTTATTTATCTATAATCAAAATTAAATTCAGAATCAAATTTTTATTTTCACCTGGTCTGAAATTTTGAATAAATTGACCAAAATGGTGAGGATTTTTTTTGTGAAAAAAATCTGGACGTGTGGATTGGTTTTTCGGTCGGAAGATTAGACAAATATACTTATTTTATATTTTTATGATTATAGAAGTCAAATATACATTTTTCATTCATTGGACAAAAAAAATACACATTTTTATGTATTTTTTAAGTCGCACAAATTTTTAGAATTTAGTAAAAACTATAAATTTGAAATATAAAATAAATGATTAATAATTTTTTATTATGTCATTCTTTATAAACGAATCAAATAATACTATTTTAGTGTAATGCAATATTTACGAATTGATTGTTTTTTTAGTTATGTCACTCCATAAAAAAGAATTTTTTTTCCTTAATAATGTTTTCATTTGCTACCAATCAACAATAATTAAATTATCCATCCAAGTTTAGGGGATGATGGATGTGACTAAAATAAGTTTGGAAGTCCTTGAAAATGGTGTTATCGCTCCAAGTTTGAACGAAACAGCCTCGTGCTTGATTCCAAAGAAGAAATCACCTGATGGTATCGGGGATCTGCGGCCTACAACTTTATGTAATGTTCTATACAAGGTGATTTCGAAAATGCTAGCAAACACGATGAAAGTTGTGTCGGACTGATAGATATCAGAATCTCAGAGTGCTTTCGTACCTAGACGACTCATCACAAACAATGCTATTATTGCTTATGAGGTTCCACATTATTTGAAAAGGAAATGCCAAGGAAAGGATGGAGTGACGACGCTCAAAATAGACATGAGCAAAACCTATGATCTCATCGAATAGGGGTATTTGGAGAAGATGAGGTTTTCGAATAGATGGGTTCAGTTGATAATGAGTTGTGTTTCATCTGTGAAGTAATGGAGGATGGAAACATTGGCCCAATTATTCTCCAAAGAGGATTACATCAGGCTGATCCATTGTCACCCTATCTTTTCATTATTTGTGCGGAAGGATTGTCTGCTCTATTGCGCAAAAAGGAGGCCGAAGGAGTATTACATGGCTATGAGGTCACTCGAGGTGCGCCTTCAGTGTCTCATTTATGTTTGTTAATGACAATTATATGTTCTTTTGGCCTACTGTCAATGAAGCAGAGGTCGTGAAATCAGTGTTGTCCACCTATGAAATTTCCTCAGGAGAGATTATCAATTTTCATAAGTCCTCATTGAAGTTTAGTATGAACACTAAGAAGGCGCTGGTGTTCTATTTTGAGTGCTCAAGAAATTGGAATTGATGAGAAATACTGAGTTACTGGCAATGGTAGGGAGAAAAAAGAAACAAGTTTTTTCATATGTTAAAGAAAGGGTCTAGAAACAGATTAGTTGTCACACCCATCTCTCACAGATAAGGTGACTATACATTCACTTCGCTTACCTACTACATAGTCGAAATCAAACTAATATTCCATCATAACCTGCTTAATTCATAGGAAACATATTTATATCATGTCATAATATCATCCATAAAATATGTCTTATCATAATTCCTTACACAAATTCTCATGACAACATATCCAAAATATAAGCAAAATAACCAATGTTTCAGAGCTTTTCTAGATAGTTTAACTTGTCTATTCAAAATATATAAGGTCCAAAATATAATAACCAAAAAGATATTCAACTCTTATTGTTGATCTAACCTCTTCTAAGAACTTTGGAGACGATTCTGGAATGAGAGAAATTCAACTTCTAGCTGCTATCAATCTGTGGAGGGACGAGAGGAGTGAGTATAAAACTCGTGAGTGGACACATAAACAAAAAAAGGGGGAGGCAATAAAGGGGTTATCATACTAATATATACATATTCCAGAAATTCAAGTCAACAATTCAACATTTAATCACCTGTTATTAACTCATAAATCTCATTCAGTATGCTCACTCAAATATTATTTATAACAATTGTTATGTATAACATTCCATCCAAGCTAATCATTAAACTCTGGATTCATGAAAACACCATGCAATGAAATTAAAACATGCTCAAGTGCTGCATATCTTGTCTCAATAGGAAATTGCTCTCACAACTACTTGGATGCAGTAATAAGAAATATAACATAGCTGGCATCTAAGCCAAGATCAAGCTCAAGCTAGCAATCTTAAGAGCTAAAATATTACTTGGTTCAAAAGGGCTAATCACTGACAACTTATGGGCTAAAACAGTACTTGACACCATAAGAGTCAAAAACTGAAACTCATTGGCCAACTTTCTCGGATGCTTCGATCCTCTCATCTCCATAGTCAATCCATAATGAAGTTGATCAATAAGCTAGATCACAGTACATTATACTATAAGGGTATGATCAATAATACAGTATCACGATTTAATAATTCATCATCTCTTATTATAGGTCTATATCATCGCAAATCAACCATTTAGTTCATTCGATATTTATTATCTCAATGCTTTTATGCAGTCCATCAATGTCTTAGAAGCATTATTATGCATATCATTGATACTGAAAAAAAAAAACTAAAAATAACCTGTACTGCTCCCTTTTTATTATAGGAAAATAAACATTTGTAAAATCTATGTTTTTCACAAAAAACATATATAGATATACTTTTGAAATACCTAAGTTGCATATATGTCCCCTCACCTAGTCAAACTGAAGAATAGTCTTAGACTCAGCTAGCTAAAGTGCCCCCGGTGTCGGTGGGGATAATAAATTTTCTCTTATAATGATATTAAAGAGTAAAGAAATAAGAATTTGACTTACGCCAAGGATCCAAATTTGACAATGAAACTTATAACACTACACTAAGATGCAACAAATTGAATATGCAGCTCCCTCCTTAGTCTACCAACCTACTCTCATTTACTAATTCTCTTCTCAAATCCATTCTTTTTCTTCACCCATCCAAAGTCTCCACTATCCTTTCAGTTATCCTCATCAACAACATTCTCAACAACTTCATATAATTTACAATTTATCTCCATATCATCTTCTCAATCCAATCATCATCATCAACAACAAATATTCATAATAAATCTTCACCATAAAAATCCACAGTAAATGCATAAAAATTAAAAATCTCTTAAATTCATTCTTGCCTCATCTTACCCACTGAAAATAAGTCCCAAATTGTTGAAATTAACTGTTGGAATCGGAAGGGTATCTTGCCAGAATGTCACCGAAGTTTCGCAAGACGATCACCGAAATCTCGCCAAAAAATGGGCCACCAACCCAGATCTGTAGGGCTTGATGAGAGGAGTCCAATGGTGGCAACCTCACATCCAAATTCCTTCTCATTTTTTTGTAAATCTAAAAGACTGCTACGACTTCTCTCCTCAATGCCGTCGGATTTTGGCGGTTTCACAGGCCATCACCAGTCTTAAATGAAAGAGGAAGTTACAAGGAACACACATCTTTCGGTTCATTGATTGGATGCTCCAAACTTGAGTGATGACATTTTGAAGTTTTCTCTTTTTTTCCTTTCCTCCTCTCTCTCCCCCCTCTCTCTCTTTCTCTCTCCCTGTCTCTGTGTGTGTGTGTGTGTTATTTCTTCTCTTTCTCTTTTCTTTTCTTCTGTCG
Organism: Flueggea neowawraea; assembly: GCA_948243855.1. Taxonomy (NCBI): domain Eukaryota; kingdom Viridiplantae; phylum Streptophyta; class Magnoliopsida; order Malpighiales; family Phyllanthaceae; genus Flueggea; species Flueggea neowawraea. The sequence goes on along the minus strand of CAODLS011481495.1, from coordinate 6,048 downwards.
ACATTCTCCATTTGGCCACCCTTTTATTTCTCTTTTTTCTTCTTTGCAAATCCACCTCCACTTCCTTTTTTTTTTTTCAAATTAACCCCAACATCAACTAACATTTCAATTTAACCATGCTTCTATAAATAATAATTCTCCCTATCATTTATTCGTCACCTCTAAGATTTAAATCATATACTCTCTAATTCAAAAAGGTCGTTTCCTAACAATCCAACATTTAAAAAGAAATTATAGACTTGGGTGTTACATTAGTGGTTGGCAGTGGAAGTTTTTATCAAGGGTAGGAAATGAAGTTTTAATAAAGTCAATAGGGAAAGCTATTCTAACCTAGATCATGGGTATGTTTCTTCTCCCTAATGATGTGTGTATAAAATAGAGAAATTGTTGAATACTTTTCGGTGGGGTAATAAAGGGGATAAGGGTATAAAATGGATGCGTTAGAAACAATTGTGTGTTGGCAGATGTTTTTGTGGTTTGGGGTTCAACAATTTTATAGAATTCAACTTATCCATGCTTTGCAAACAAGCTTGGAGGCTCACCACTACCCCGAGTGCATTGGTTTCCAGTATAATGAAAACCATATACTTTCTTAGAGGAACTCTTTTCACTTCCACACTTGGTTACAACCCAAGTTTTGTGTGGCAGAGTATTTGGGTTGCAATAATCATTGTTAAATGAAGGAACCAAATGGTGTGTATGAGATGGGTTTACAATTAAGGTATTTAAGGATCCTTGACTATATGATTTGGAAAATCCTTATGTGACTACAACGAATGTTGTTGGCGAGGTGAATATGACAGTACATGAGCTAATGGTTCCGTGTAAGAAACACTGGAATGAGGAGTTGATAAGGATGATCTTTAATGAAAGGGATTGCAATCTTATTTTATCAATTCCATTGAGCTGCCAAAAAGATGCAGATAAACTATGCCGGGTTTTTTAGGATCAAAGGTACTATTCAGTTAAATCTAGGTATAAAGTTGTGATACAAGAATTCTTGCTGTAATTATCTCCAAATGAGGAGGGTTTATGGAAGAAGTTGTGGAGATTGATAATTCCAGAGAAGCTTAAAAACTTCTTATCGAAGGCTACTAAAGGATTTCTTCCTACAAAGGATATACTTCTTTTAAAGAAGGTTGGGGCCGATCAAACTTGTGTGGCGTGTAATGCTGAAAATGAGACAATTTTGCATGTTTTGTTGGATTTATCTTTTGGAGGGGAGGTTTGGGAAGGAGTCCAATGGGGGATTGTCAAGGATCTGTTGCATCCTTTAAGGATTGACTACAAATTACATCAGGTAAATAGTCATAGGAGATGATTGAGTCATCAAGTATGATTTGTTGGGTACTTTAGAAAACACAGGAATGAGGGGTTCTGGAGCAAAAATTTTTGTAGTTGTACTGATATTATTCAATTGAGATAGCTGAATTTGTTGGAGTGAAAGTTGGCTCAAGAGAATTCTGAAGGAAGTGCAGTAGATTGAGCTGTACAGACGAGGAGATGTATTGATTGGGAGCAGTCAGCGTCGGAGTGGCTCAGGATTGATACTGACATTATTGTTTTGTAGGTAATCAAAGCTTAAGTTTGGCAGCTGTTGTTCGTGATCATGGTGGTAATGTTTTGGCAGTGTTGGATAACTCTCAAAATTCCACATTGGTTACTATTGATTTTGGAGAAAATATTTCTCCTACATTGCTTTGCTGTAGAATTGACAATGGGTCTCTCCCCCACAAATAAACCTTGAGTCTTAGTTATTTGGTATCACAAATCTTAAACTAATTAACTAGAGATAGTGTAACTTGGACTTTGAATTTGTGAGAGTGAGAGGATTTTAACAAAATTTTCCATCCAAAAATTGTAATATTTATTTTAGTAGAGATCGTGAACGTAGATCTATTAAGAGACCGAACCACATTATTTTTTTTGTATTCTCTTCTCCTTTTATCTATTATTTATTTTCTTGTGTGAGTATGCTTGCATATTTAGGCCTCAACAAGTGATATCAGAGCAGAATGCTCATTCCAAGGAGGAGAATAGAGGAAGGGTGGAAGCAAAGGTTATAGAGAAGATGTTGACTACGACATTGATGTATGAGGTTCCATTATTTGATAGAAAGAGTAATTTCACGTGATGGCTAAGTGCAATTCAAAACTATTTTGTGCAACAAGGTCTTGACATGACATTAGAGGATAAAAGACATAGCGGTATGAAAATAGGAGATTGAAATACCATCAAGAGGAAAGCTACCGGCACAATCAGGTTAGCACTTGCTACCCAAATTAAAATTATTGTGTTGAAGGAGACATCTCGTAAAGCTTTGTGGAATAAGTTTGATAACACCTATTTATCGAAGTTGTTGGCTAACCGATTGTGTCTGAAGACGGAATTATATACCCTGAGAATGGATGAAGAAGGTAATATTCATGATCACATCAATAATTTTAATCAGTTAGTTTGTCAGCTATTGAATTTGGGGGAGAAAATTGAGGAGGAAGAGTAGTCATTGCTTTTGTCAGCATCATTGCCTAAATCTTTCAAGAAGTTGGTGCAAATGATTTTAGTAGGGAAAACTACTTTGCAATTGAATGATGTAATGACAATGTTAAAAGAAAATGAGAGGGTGATGAGAGAAGATGATGGTGGTCATCAAATACTTATAGCTGCAGAGAATGACGAAAGAGGAAGGAATCGTAGAAAAGGGGACAATGGTGGAAGATTGAGATCTCGATCGAGAGATATCAATGTTTTTGAATGCTTTTATTGTGGAGAAACCGGTCACATAAAATCTCGCTGCTCACAGTTTAAGCAAGACTTGAAAAGTCTACAAGGGATGATGAAGGGTAAACAGAAAGTTGGTGATTCTTTAATTAATGTGGTTGAAGATTATAGTGATGTATTGTTGACTGTTGCTAATGATCTTTGTAAAGATCATTCTAGTTGGATGTTAGATTATGTTGTTGACATTCATATTTGTAAAGATCGAGCTTTTGACACTTTGCAGAAAAAAAGAAAATTTTGGCTACATCCATGTTAGGAGCAATTCAAAGTTGAAGATTGAAGGTATTGGAAGAGTTCGACTAAAACCTCATAATGGTGTTTTCAAAACACTTGTTGATGTGAAGCTTATGCCTAGTGCTAAAGCCAACATAATTTCTTTAAGTAAATTGACAACTTGTGGATACAAGTATATTGGTGCTGAAGAGTTCTACAAGGTTTCCAAAAGTGATAGCTTGGTTTCCAAAAGTGATAGCTTAGTATTGCAAGGAAAGAAGAACGGATAAAATATTTACTATTTGGATTAATGTTCCTTTAATAATAGAAATAGCAGAATAAAGAAGGTGAATGCTTCAAAAAGAGTCAAATTTTCTGAAACTGTTGAGAAATATTGGAATTCAAGCAGAGAGAGGATTTGTTGAGATAACTCTCCAAATCTCATATTAGTTAGGAATGGTTTTGGAGAAAGTATTTCTCACACATCGCTTAGGTGTAGAATTGATAAAGAGTCTCTCTTATAAGTAGACCTTGAGTCTTAATTGTTTGGAATGATAAATTATATGCTAGTTAATTAAAGAGGATGTAACTTGAGTTTTGGATTTGTGAGAGTGAAATAATTTTAACATATTTTTTCATCTAAAAATTATAATATTTATTTTATTGTAGATCATAAATTTAAATCTATTAAAAAACTAAATTACGTTAAAAAAATTTCATATTCTTTTTGTTTTTTTTATGTGAATATGTTTGTGCGTTTGAACCCTAAGAAGCAATGATTAGGAAACTCTACGGTATATTGGACCACAATTATTGGAGCTCTTATGCATTCACGAGGCACGCACTTAGATGAAAAGTATTAACTCAGTGCTTCCCTTTTGCTTATGTAGACCCCTTTAAAGAAGAAAGTGTACAGTTGAATTCTCAACTAAAACTTAAATATTTTAACAATTTTTCTACCTTAATAATTTTGTTTATAGAAATTTAATTTCATGATCGTAAAAAATTTTCTTGTTTTTTTAATCAAGAAAAGATACGAAAGAAAAGTGAACCAATTTCTCCACAGTGTAAGACTAGACAGCCAATTTTGAAGTGGATCGACGGTTCGGCTCGAAACAATAATTGGTCAAACTTTTCTTAATTCAGTATGGTTCAAGTTCAAGAATTTTTAAACCCGTCGAACTGTTAATTAATCGGCAGTTTAACCCTTTTAAACCATTTGTTTAATTAAAGCCAGCAGTTTAATTTTTCTAAACCAGTGATTGACCTCCTAGACCAATGTCTTTAATCCTCATAAACTAACAGTTTTGACATTATTTAAAAAAAACTAAAAAAATTCGATTCAAACCGGATCAAATTAAAACCAAAATTGCTGATCAAACCTTTCAAATTGCTGACCAAACCGCCACAAATTGAAACCAGAATGGAACCGGCGGTCCAAACCATGGCCAAGTCACTTAAGACACGTCGGACGTGTAATTACAAACAAAATGAAGGGTACAAAAGGAATCTCATTTTATTTTATCCAAAGTATATCCCATTTTCAAACAGATAAAGCCGCCACGTGTTCATAAAGCCACCGGTTACGTACCCAACCTGTAAACCAGAAAAACAGATCAACAAAAAAGGACAACAGCAAAAACCAACACATAATCTTATCCAAAAATGTCCTATTTTCATGCCAAAATTCACAACCCGTTAGATCTCCACCCACTTATGAAATCCAACGGAACAGAATTCATCCAGTTCCATTTTAACATTTTACTCTCACGTTGGTAATTTTTGCTTTTGCTTATGTAGACCCCTTTAAAGAAGAAAGTGTTTCTCTTGAAGAGGAGAGAGACGCTTCGTTCAAAAGGGAATAAAAAAGCAAAAGCTAGAAAAAAAAGCCATCATCTTCGCGCAAACTCAGTTCCAAATTCTCTTCTGGAATATAGAAGTTTGTGTTTTTATTACTATTTTTTTTATTTTCAACGCAAACCCAGTTACCAATTGTGTTTAGGAAGCTAAAGTTTGTGTCTTTTCTTAATTTCTACACAAACCCTGTTCCCAATTCCAATCAGAATATCCATTTCTGTGTGTTTTGGACGCTAAAGTTTGTGTCTTGATTGTAGTTTTTGGTGTGGGAAAATCATGGCAGATGTTTTGAGTATGAGAAATCTGGTTTCTTCATCAACTGTTACTTGTTCATATAACAATAATAGGAAGTTTGAGAACAAACAAAGTATCCGTTTTGTGCCAAAGAGTTGCAAGTTGAAAGGATTTCCTTTGAAAGGGAGGTCTCAGGTTTTGGGATCTAGCAGTGACTTTTATGGCAAGAGAGTTGTTCTTCAAGAAAGTCAAGGCAGACCCAGAAGAGGAAATCTCCTTCATTCTTCAATTAGAGCTCAGGTTGGTCTAACTATATATATTTTGGAATCAAGGTTTTTTTAAAATAATTTATTATTAATTTTCTTGTCTATCTTCCTCCGTTTGGGTTTTGTTTCTTAATTTATTTCAATATTGTTAATTTACGAGATTTTATACTCGATTGAGTGCCTTTGCGACGTCTAGATTCTATTTTTGTGGAATTGTTTTCATTTTATAGGTTTTGCTATTAGTAGTAACCTATTTAGAGAAATTTGCAGTTTTCCGATTTGGTATTACTTTTGGTAAAAGTTCCAATATCTTGCGAAAAAGCTTGAATTTATGGTTGTCTGTCGAGATACAAATTTTAGGATTTCTTTGCTATGGTATTCGATTTTTTACTATCCTTTTTAATTTATGCAATGATTATAATATATTAGCTTTGATTTGGCCTAATCTCTGTTCTGGAATTAACAGACCGGATTAAGACTGCCAAATGCCCAGAAATGGTGGGAGAAGGGTCTGCAGCTCAACATGAAAGAGGTGATCTCTGCCCAAGATCTTGTAGATTCTCTCCTGAATGCAGGGGACAAGCTTGTTGTTGTTGATTTCTTCTCTCCAGGCTGTGGTGGATGCAAAGCTCTTCATCCCAAGGTGTGATATGCATGATCTTTTCATTGCGAAATTGTTGGATAACTGGTTGTGGTT
>CAODLS011481460.1:0-16972 GCA_948243855.1 Flueggea neowawraea | reverse complement strand
GTTCAAGTAAATCGTTGTACCTCTTCAAGTGAGATGGATCAACAAACTACTAGAACGCTTCAAGATACATAAATGCATAACCCATAAATACCATGTGACTAAGAAAAAGTTTCTTAGTAAGTGCATGTGTCCATAAATCTATGTGAGATGAAGAACGTGTAAGAAATTTTTTCACGTAAATGTCATGTGAATGTCTTTTGTAGTCTAATAAAGAGTACATGTGTTGATTACAAGACAATGTCTTGTAGTAAATTCCTCGGTGTGTACAATGCATAGAGTTTGCTATGTTGTTAAGTTAGCTAGCAAATATTGATCCAACACGTAAGAGGGTGTTGGAAAGTAGTGAATAAGATACTTGAAAACTTTAGAGGCACTGCAAGACATTGTGTTATCGCAAAGGCTTATGATAAACAGAAACATAGTTGCTATTCTATATGATAATGTGGACATGAGGAAGTCCATGTCTAGTTATGTGTTCTTACTTGACAGAAAGATCACTCCACGTAATAGTGAGGAACACATATAAATATGTGGCAAGTGAAGCTGAGACGATAGCTTTATTACATGCAGTGTAATATAATGGTTAACTATACAGTGGAATAGTTCATTTAGCTCTATCCACCTAAAGAACAAACGACTGTCTTTAGTGACAATCAATCTCGATTGCTTAAAGATCGAAAAGATCTAATATAAGTTTAAGCAAATCAAGACTAAGTATCATGTTGTGAATGTCTTGTTTGCACAAGGACAAGTAAATTTGAGTACAAGTTTCACAAGGTGAATGAACTTGGAAATGTAAATTCATGCGAGATGTGACTGAAGATCCGTTAATAAAAGCTTATGAGGAATAAGTTCCTTAAGATCCGCATGACACCTAAAGTATGTAATCCCTTAAAACATGATCTTTAATAAGATCATCGTGAGCAATACATGAGCACAAATGTTGAGAGTTGACATTTGTAGTATCGTTAAGTAAGAAAGCAGGTTGGACACAGAAGTAACCCACTCACACAAGTGTTTACCTTAGTTTTCCTAGTTCGTTGGGGGAAGAACTAATATGAGGCTGGTTTTGAACGTAGAAAGAGACTTAGAGTGTGTTCATAATCAAGAGGTCGTCTTGCATTTTACAGTTGTGAGTTCATTGTAAAAAGGCAAGAAAAAGTCGTACGAAAAAAGACGTATGTCATAGGGATAAATTTCTATGTCGATCATTAAATTGATCAGATGCTAAATTGGGAGACTTTTAGTATATTATGTCTTAAAGTCAGAAGTAATCCTATTACGGTGTGGATTAAGGTTAGATGGCGAAATACATCATAACCGAAACTTCTGTTTGGTGTTGACAATGTTGTATAAACATGTGCTCCTCCAAGGGAATGAAAGAACACCACAACACATGATCATACCATGTGTGCTATATACACGACCATAGGGATGAAAAAGTTTTTAAAAAAATGATCTCACTTTTCCTAATGTGAGACCCTGCCGTGAACATATGGTTCTCGGTAATACCTACTCTTAGAACCCTTAACACATTCAGGACGTGTAGTTGAGTTTGACTACTTTAACTTACCGTTAATATTCATGATTGATTCGACCAAGCGTAACAAGCTGGGCAAGTAAACTTGGCTATATGGATTGTCTGGTGTAAGAGGAAAAGTTTGTTTCTAGACGCATTCGCACTAGTCTCATAAGTTTGCTTAGCTAGCTCTATGTGATCTGTCACATGATGTGTGAACTATGAGTAAAGCTTTCGTGAGATTAAGAAGTTCGAAAGCAGCGATTGTGTGGTTACGAACTAGGGGAAATGCATACATTCCAGCAGTTTGTGCTGTTGTTGCATACACTATGACAGAATGGATTTGTTCTGCAAGAGACGTCTTCTGACAGGATTGAGTAAGGAGCTGTTATATATCCATTACAAGTGTATAGCAATTATGCTCTTATCGTATGTTGGTCGCGCGGTCTATTTGCATATATGACGAAAGGATCGATCATGGTTATGTGAGTGCTAATCATGTTACATGATGATGTACCATGCCGTCATGTGCGAGTGGGAGATGTTGGAAAAAGCGGTCCGCCCATGACGGGTGAACTGAACTCGGTGAGTCAATGTGTGAACTGGGACCATAGACCGAGTCCATTTGGCGAACCCAATTGAGATGGGCTAAAAAGGCCCATGTGCTAAGCCCATTTAAGGGCTTATATATATGGAGAAATGGAAGGAGTTCTTCCATTCTTCCAAATCCCCACAAAAAAAAAGGTGAGAGAGAGCTTTCTCTCCATTCGCTCCTCATTCGTCGATGATCCCGATCTGCGTGGCATCTAGGCTGTGAAACAGACGAGCACTCTCGTCGCCAACCCGATCGTAGTTTGCTTGTGAGACCAACATCGAACCGATTCTGACCTTTGTCTTCCACTGCTGGTTGGGTCGAGATTCTGCAGGAATCCAGGTAGGTAACTCGAACCTACTATTATATATTATTTATCTGTTAAACCGGTAGTTAGATTCCTTAAAAAAAAGGGATAAAAAGTGTTTATTTTTTTTTTCTACAGTACATTTATATATGTTATGATATTTGAAAACTTGGCTCAAAGCAGCAAAAAATGAGCCTTCTCTTTTTTAGCGAACAATTGAGCTATTTAGATTTAAAGTAATGCTAATTTTTTGAGAAAAAAATAAAGTTTAATTTTGTGTTTTAGATATATAGAACCCTTTGATACTATTTAAAACACATTGACATATAAGATATTTAAGATCAAGTATATATAATACAGTAGAAAAAAATAATTTTATCTTTCTTCAATTGCTATTTATATTCAAACATTAAGGGTTAATTAAGTATAATTTTGAGCAAAATAACTTGGTTTAGTGGTAACCAAATCCACCTTAAGGTTCTCGGTTCAATGCTCACCATGAGTAGAGAGGAGTTTGGATAGTTTAGGATGTGCTTCTAGTGAGGATCTCATGTACTAAAAAAAATTAAGTGTGATTTTCCTTAAAAAATATGTTGAATAAAGTACATGTTTATTCAATCCGATAAGTTTACAATATTTCTTTTGATGTTTAGTATACTAATTTTAAATAATTTTTTGCTTAAAAAAATATGACTCCAAATTTTAGAAAATATGCGTTAATCCTAAATTGCTAATTGATAAATATCTCCTAATATTGTTCTAAACTAAGCAGTTCTAATAAACCCTACAATCACAGATACGAGGTTAGAGTGGGAACATTGAAGATGATCAGGAGAGGCTTATTCCATAAATGTTCAAGGTGAGGAATTTAAGAGAGAGAGAGAGAGAGAGAGAGAGAGAGTTGTAGTCAAACCAGAACGTCTGCTCTGAGTCAGAGCTCCCTCCTTATAGCTTCCTAAATACGTAAACCAATTTTTTTGATATTGCTTCATATATTTTCAAATTCCCAGCTAAATTTGGGTTTGAATTCGTTATTGGATATTCATGATGTGGATGAAGAATGCTAAGAGTTGTAGTCAAATCATGACATCTGTCCTAAGGCAGAGCGTTTCCTCCTTAAGGCGTTCTTAATTACGTTTTGGTCGATGGATTGTGGCTAATGAATAGGTCCTCAACGTATGTGCAAGTAATGAATATCTATCTCAATATTTAAATTAATATTCGGACTTTTACTATTTGTAAATAATTCATCCTTTTATTATACTATTTTATTTGTTAACAAGAATCGCTTCACCAAATATACACAATAATAATTGATATAGAATAATTTCCCATAGAATGTGGATCCATGAGTCTAGCTATTCCAGATGACATAACACCACATACATTATGGCGGATCTCGAGTATAGTCCTCTCTTCTGCCAATTTGGTATATAGTTTATGGTGATAACTGACATTGACAAGTCACACCCTCTTAAGATGTTAGGAAATTTTTGTTTACTCTTAATGTGTTTAATACATACATTAAGTAAATTAACAAGTTATACGTAAATTTTATTTAGTGTATATATTAGGACATATATAAAAAGTAGACAATAAATTTTCATGCATATAAGTTATAAAGACTAACTTGCACAAATCACAAGGTAATCAATTGAAAACTAGACTTCTCGCTAGCGTAGAGCACCTTCATTGTTGGTCCATTGAAGAGCCATTGAACTTTTCTCTCATCGGTGGTCCAATGGTAAATTTTAAATAGTTGAGACGGTCCAAGAATTTTTGAACTGTCCTAATCTAACATCTTTTTTTTTTTAATTTTTAACATTTCTTTCTCACACATTTCATAAAAAAAAAACGTTTCTCTCTTTTCTCTCTTTGCTTTTTCTCTCTTCTTATCTTTTTTCTCCATACTATAATCTATTTTTTTTAATTAATACCACTTTTTAGATCTCTTTTTTGTTAATTAGACACTATATCTTATATCTATTTTTTTAATCAAATATCACATCTTATCTTTTTATTCAATCAAGCGCCAAAATTTAACACCATATTTTAAATCTCTCTTTTTTTTAATTAATATCTTTTACATATTATTTTTTCAAAAATTTAAATAAATAATATTTTTTACAAAAAATTAAAAATAATTTAAAAATATGATTTTTTTAAGAATAAGTAGTATGGAATGTTTTGTGAAATGAATATATTTATTATAAATTGTCTATTATAAAAAAATTAAATGAAAATTGAAGTGAAATTGAATCTCATTGCAACGTCTAATGATTATTTAAATCATTGAAAAGAATGGTTAAATGAAAAAGGATTTAATACATCAGCTGAAGTAGCATTGGATCAGATCATTAAGAATCCAAGCAATTGAGGATGCCCTTACAATATTTCTTTCAACTTCCCCTCACCTTTCTTACCTTTTCCCTTTTTTCTCCTCTTTTTTCTTTTATTTTCAATTTGTCACAGACTTAACCATCATAGTGGACCTTCGGGACCCTCTCTAACTTTTGTTGCATCTTGCAGGTCCACACCAATCCTTATCAATAATCGCTTTACAAAACATAATGGAATAAATATTTAATTTAATTGACTATTCACTTCACATATCAAATAGTCCCTAAATTATTAACAATTTTAGCTTTTTTTTTCAAGTTCTTCAACTAATTATCGTTCACTTATAATTCCCAAACATTATTTTTGTTTGTTTGTAATCTCTTAAGGCTAAAATCATTAATTAATCAGAGGCTTAAAATTAAAATAGTTAATAATTTATGGACTTAAAATGAACAAAAATAGCTGTTCAAAGATTACTAGTGAATGATAATTAGATAAGAGATTTAAATTATTGAGGATTCAAGGTTGTTTGATTTTTTTTATCATGACTATCTAAATTCTAATGTGTTAAGTCTCCACATCTTCTCCTGCCACCTTCTCCTACCCATTACCCATCTTTTTTTCACACATCTCTCCCCACCATCAATGCTTCTCTTCCACCATTAACATTGTTCAACTATCCGTACTTGCCGTCTTCTCTTTTTTCTTTTTGGTGACTTAGGTTACCCATCTTCGCCTAACTGACCACACCATCGTTGTGATACCAACTTATAGTCGTTGTCCTCCTCAACAATCTTGACCATCTTTTTCGTCGTCGTCTGCCATAATCCCGAGTACACCATCATCGCGACACCATCAAATGGAGTCTCTTTTGCTTTCAAACAACAGCTTTTCAGGGAACATACCACCTGAAATGGGGAACTGTTCAACACTGAAGCATCTCAGTTTGAGCAATAATCTACTTGGTGGTGAAATACCAAGAGAGCTGTGTAATGCGGGGTTCGCTTTTGGAGATTGATCTTGATGGGAACGTCCTATGGGGTTCTTTAGAGTATGTGTTTATTAAATGTGTTAATTTGACCCAGTTGGTGTTGCTTAACTATCAGATAAGTGGGCTGATTCCAGAGTATTTAGCAAAGCTTCCATTGAAGGTTCTTGACCTCGATTCCAACAATTTCTCTAGTGTAAACCTTTCAGTTTATGGAACTCCATGTACTTGATGGAATTTTCTGCTGCAAATAACCTTTTGGAGGGTTCTCCTCTGGCGGAGATTGCTAATGCCTCAATCTCACAACTCTTTCTATTCTTAAGTTGAATTCCAATTTCTTAGAAGGGAATATTCCCATGGAGATTGGTAATTGTGCTGCTTTGACCATCCTGGACCTTGGGAAATAGCATGCTCAATGGGTCCATTCTTGAGAAGATTGCAGATTTGGTTCAATTGCAGTGCTTGATTCTTTCTCGCAATGATCTGTCTAGTTCCATTCGGTTTGGCTCGTCTTTGTATTTTCGTAAGGCTAGTATACCTGATTTGAGTTTTGTTCAACACCATGGAGTGTTTGATCTGTCTTATAACATGTCGTCTGGTTCAATTCCTGAAGAGATGGGTAACCTTATGATGGTTGTGGATCTTCGTTTGAACAATAACATGCTATCTGGTGGGACTTGATGTTCAACAGAACAGGCTTTCAGGTCCTATGGATAAGCTGTTAGCCAATTCCCCAGTATGAAGATAGAAACTATTGTTCACCATAATTTGAGCAAATTGTGGAGAGAGTAAAATCAAGACTAAATAAGGAAACAATTGTAGCAAATCTAGAAGTTGATTGAAGAGCTTGTCTTCCAAGAAAAAATCTGCAAATATGGCAACAAATCAATGGGATGTAGAGCTTGGTCTCCAAAAAAATTCTACAAAAATGAAAAGTCAAAAATGCTACCAAGAAAGATTGCCAACAAATTAAGGAATTAATTTCATGATTTTAGGGACAAGGCAATGGACTAATTGACTTTGATGGGGACGCTATAAAAGGAGCACATTCACATTGGAAAAAAGGCTCTCTCTCAACCACATAACACCACCCTTATGGGTCCTCTTTAATTTATTCTCTCTATTTTTTTTGTGTCCTCTATTATATTTTTCTGTCAAATTCTTGTAATCAACATTTAAATTCAATAAAACTCTCATTTCATTTCATCATTGTGTTTTTATTATTGTTCTAAAGAAGCAAAAGACCCAAATCAATGAGTTTGTCCATTTGCTCGTTTTCAATCATTTGATTAAAGTCAAGATGCCTAAAATATGATCTTAATTCTTATTTCGGTTTAGGAACACTTTAATTTCTTGGCACGTTCGCAATTTCACAAAACTCATCAAAAAGGGCAGTATTGTCTTCCCAAGTTTCTCACAAAAAAATGGGGAACAATCTTTTGGCACACTTAGTGGGACGGACACAATGATGTTATGATGTCGTCTACAATCAAGATGAATATGAGGATGTTGCGCCATCTCAAGGGAAAAAGAATACCTTTGCAATAGCAAAAGCAAATTATTATTATGAAAAACATCACTAAGGTCAAAGCTGTTACGAGTAAGAAAGGCAGGAACTCTTAACCGCTCTACCAAGTGATTATTATAATCAACCCAAATATAGGCTCGGGGGGCAACCTGGGCAAGTTATTACACCATAAATTATAGCGGGTAAATTATTGCAGTATGCGTCTATAGAGATGAAAGATGCCACCAAATGCAAGAATATCATGGACAAGAAAGGTATTACCCTCCAACCCCCCAAGCAAATTATTCTTATGATGACCACTAAGACTATGGTTATTCCAAAGAATTGGTAAGCCAAAATATGCAAGAAGAATACTATGAAAATTACGGGGGAGGCCACCAATTCCAAGAAGACTTTAAGGAGTACGGACAGGAGAGTTATGATCCTCTAAGCGGATTACTACGATGACCACCAAGACTTTGGTTGGTCTAAAAAATTGATAGGCCAATATACCGAAGAAGAGTGTGTTGAAAATCATATAGGAAGCCACCAATCTATAAGTTTGGGTTGTAAAAAAATGGATGAACTGCGAGAGAATCGTGAAGAGCTACAAAAACTTCACAAATAAAACATTAGGAGGATGGAAGAAAATCATATGGAAGAAGATATCAGAGATTTGAAGGGACATTTTTGTCAACTTATTAAGTGCATGAAACACTTAGCGGAAGAAGCAAAACTTGCACCTCCCCTAGAGGAAAACCCACCTGGTACAAGAGATTTTGAATATCCTATGAAGGTGGAGGAAAGAGAAGAAATTAGTGAATACTCTGCAGGGGACATCGCCAAAACCCTAGGGGAGTAATCACCAAAGGAACCGTCCCCAAAGGTCCAATCTCAAAAAAAAAGCAATCCCCAGCAGCGGGACAACCATAAAAGAAGTGTCCTTAAAGGGGACAACCTCTAGAAAAGTTGTCACCACCAGAGGAGCACTCTCCACAGGAGCACAATTTTGGACCTCCATAAAAAAAATGGAGAGAATTTTATTTGAGGAACCTCCAGATAAAGTAAGTTCTTCTCCTCTTTCATTGATTAAGACTTACATTTTTTTGGTGTTATGTCTTGTGTTTGCAAGAGTACTAAAAAATATGGGTTCTTTAGGAAGAACAAATTTCGTTTTTCCCTTCACAGGTGATGACCCAATGAAGGAGAATAGTACTATCAGGGACAAAGCTAGGACATCTTCTACCTAGAGGCACAACTCTTTCAAAAGGCCACAATATTAGGCTTCTTTTTCAGTTCTAGTGGAGCATGTTAAGTAAAAAAAGAATCGGTTGATTGCATAAGGTTGGAAAAAAATCACCACATTGGATGAGAAATCAATTAAAAGGGATGACCGAGTAGAGCATGAGTCATTTATATCACAAGAAAAGAAGCCCCAGGAAAAAAAATCACTGAAGAACCCAAATTTTAGAACAAAAAGCAGTTTAAGATATGGAGGAGGAAGAAAAAAACAATAGGCACTTAATCAAAAGCTTAACTTTAAGAACCAAAATAATGCTGCTAAATGAAATCTTCAAAAAGAGAGAGAAAGAAAGAGAGATTAAGCAAGCAGTAGATATAATATCAAGAATGCTGAAAATTGACATCCATGTTAAATCTCGTAATGCAACTTTGAAGGCTCAAAAAAGAAAACAAGAGCTAGAATAATAAAGCTTCAAACCAGCAAAATTTACTAAGTAGCCTCTAAAAGCAGTTTGTGCCCTAGTCGTAGACTCCTTTAGCCTTATCTTTTCAACTTCGGATAATGTAGTAGGAAATACAAATACTTGTGAAGTAGCATGTTGATCTTCTGGCAACTCCACAACCCCATTGTCTGCTAAGTTCGAACTTCCCTTACTCACCAATTCTTCTCCCCCTTCAACTCCATCGACAGTAATAGGGGTTGGATGTGAGATCACAGTCACATCAGACTCCAATGCCTTGACATAAACCAATACCTCTTTCTCATTTGTAGTTTTCTACACAAATCAACAAGAAAAACAAAAGTTAACCACTAGAATTTTCATCTATTCATTTTGTTGGAGTCCCATGAAAGCCAATTCTACCACAAAATCAAATAATTGGACACAAATCCTTACCAACCCTACTCAGCATCAACTTATATATTAAGCTCAATGCATTTGTATAATTCGAAGCAACTACCACTGGATTATTGTTTCAAACTACAAAATAGACATACAATTTAAATAGTTCATTCATTCATTCTCAAATGCAGAAATTATAACAATCAATTACCTCTCTCCTTTTGGTCGAACTCGATTTCGAAGACTTCTTCCCAAAAAACACATGATTGATCCACCTCTTCGGTGACTTCTCCATAGCTGCTCAGTGCTCAACCAAAACCACCACCACCTACCTCTGTATTACTGAAAAATGTTTACTATAGTCCAATCCCAAATTCATTAAATACGATACGGTTCAAACAATTTAAATAAAAAATCAGCAAAAAGAAAAGATCTGATCCAACAGACCACAGAGAACCGACAGAGAGTTACGAACCGTACCAGATCTGGAGCTTACTTCACGAATGTCGCTCTTTAAACCAATGGAGTCTCAAAGCAAGCCCGACCAGTTCTAACAAGAACCTTAAAATGGAGAAGCAGCAATTAATTAAAGAAGAAGAAGAAGAAGAAGAAGAAGAAGAAAAAGAGCAATTAATTGAAGAAGAGAAAAAGAAGATTAGAGACAGTACCTCTCTTTTAGAAGTGTATCAATCAATGGAAACAAACCCTATCTAACTTTAATTGTGCCCCCCTCTCACCTGTAAGTGAGGTGGGGGCACCCTACAGGCCATGGACAGTGGAACCCCCTAATAAGGGGGTTCTGGTCGACGGCAGGTGGGGACACGAGCCCCCACCAGTCCCGGTCTCCCTCTGTCCATGCTTGCCAGTGCAATTCTTTCAAAACCATAGAAGGAAATAACACAACCGTTTAGGAAATTTATGAATTGCATAGATTGACGAAGCACAAAGATCATTAATGGTAGTAGCAATTGTGATTGCAACAATTACTTTCCAAGTGCAGTTAGCCCACTTGGTGGTGTCTGGCAACAAAACGGTGACAATGTCAAGGATGGTGAAGGTTGTGGTGTCAATGGTACGGTGTGTCGAGCTGGAACAATGGTAGTGGCTTATGCATATCCAAAAGAATATCGCACATTCTTAACTTATAATTCTGTTGGTTCTTTCGTACCTCTTGGAATGATCTTGTTGATTGTTTGTGGATTTCGCTCCGATAAAAAGTACTTTTTTGTTTGTGTTTACTCTAGCAATTGTGCTTCAATCACTTCCTTGGCAATAACATGTGTCTTGTCGATAGACTTTTTAAGTCCAGAGGATCAGGGTAACATTGAAAATGTAGTGGCTCTTGGTTGGCAAGTTTTGCTTGGAGTAGTTGGCCTAATTGTAAGCCTAAAATGACAATCCAAGAGATGGGTGAATTTGATTTTTGTTAAAAATTCAAAATCTTTGAAAACTTTTTGATACTTTGAAAAATAAAATAGTAGTTTAATTCAAAGTACAACCACACAAATAAAATGAAATTAAAAAGATGAAGGGTTAAGAAAACAAAGCTTGGATTTGTGGTGATTTGATCCTCCTTGATCTACGTCAACTCCTCTAGCTCATTAGGGAGTTTTGAATCCACTAAGAACTCCTCACTTACGGGTGGGGGCAAACCATTACACCTTTTGTTTTTCAGGTTCACAAGCAACTTTTACACCTTGTTTTTAACTGGCCAAAACAAGAAAACCAATACCTCTCTTATTTTTCAAGGAAACAAACAAGACAAATCTATACTACCTTTCAAGATTAAACCAAAGCTTGATTAAAAGTGGATTCCTAGATTTAAAACAAAGTCTCACACCAACCCAATAAGAAAATAGCAAATCAAAGCTTAGTTGGTATAAGAAAAATGTAGAACAATAAGAGAGAGAAATTCAAGAATCAAAGAAGCAAATCTTGGGTACTCTCTCAATAAAGTTCGTACATTTCTCTCTCATTGGAAAGGTCTATTTATATGTAACCTAAAAAATATAGACGTTGTGAATCCCGAGGTAGCAGTTGTGACACAAAATAAAATTCTGATTTTAATTGACGTAAGCCTTACCAACATGCGTTGTTGAGTTCTATGTGCATTCATCAGATAACAACATGCGTTGTAGACCCTTCAGCGTGCGTTGTCTAAGTTCCAGTAACTTCTGTTTGGATAACCCTTTCATCTGCGCGCTTAGACAACCATCCACGTATGTTGATAGAAACATCAGCGTGCTTTGAACAAAGCTCTGTGTGCGTTGATGACTTCAAATTTCACTCCTTTAATCGTGGCATCATCTTGTACGATGAATATTCAAATTTAAATTCCTGAGGAGTGTATAACTGATTTGTCAGTATCTGAGTCATTCTACGGCTACATGTGTTACTACCTTGACAACGTGCATTGTCACTTTATCTTCAAAGAAAACACCTTTACTTGACAGCGCGTGTTCTTGACTTGAATAGCATTCCATTAACCCAAGAACCTTATAACAACTTTGACACTTGTGAGCATTGCCTTTTCAATGAGCTTTGATTTTCATCTGCATGTGTAAATGACTTGATGCAATAAACCAGTGGACTTCAGACTTCATCTACAAGCGTTCCCACTACGTCTACATACTTAAACATGTTCCAGATAGGAACAAGTTATCATAATCGCGTTTTCTTCATGAATCAACGTGCCACAAACATATTAGCATTAGTTACAGAAATGCAAAGTGAATGCCAATGCGCGTTGAGCTTCCATCAACGTGTGTAAATGCCATTTTGGTCTTGGAACAGTGCGACGATAGTTGAAGCACCATTCGTTGATGTTGGATCTAGAGTTATCAACGTACGTAAGGGTTATGCTAACGTGCTTTACTTAACTTTTCAGTTGTTTTGTAAATCATCAAAACTTAGATGATTTTCATGTTGTCCAAATAATGGCTCAACAATTTATGCAATCTGTATTCTTCATTGGATGGTGGTCAAGTCAGTTAAATTGAAGGGATTCTTGTTCATAAAGATTAGACAACACCAACAGGATAGTTCACCAAGAGATATTCAATGGTTAATTGCATTCACGATCACTGAACTATTAATAAATGTTCAGTAAAACTACTCAATTGAATTTTTTTCAAGAAAGATACTTCACTGAAATTTTAGGTTCAACAAGATCACTTAGTCCTATTGACTCAATTTTATTTGTCACATGTATAAATATCTGTGCCACGTGTACAGACACATGTCCACAAATAACACTTGGAAAGGAGAAATAAAATGAGTTGGGTGTTGACGCACCAAATCTTTTTAAGACACTAAAAAGAATCAAAATAATGACGTTTTCAATAAACAAAACTCATTTGATATGCATTTGTAAGACTTGATTTTTTGTCCAGGAAAAAGAACAAGAAGAAGATGCAGAATCATTTCTTATTCTCTTTATCTTGATATTTGCAAACCAGTAACCATTTATCAAGAAAACTCAGAAAATGTGTATCTAAAAAAAAAATCAAACCACGTGCAACAATTCACTCAATTCCAAACTGGAAACAACTTAGAGACTAAAGAAAATCCAAACACAAAAAAGAACTCACACCAGACCGGAAAAGTTCTGATTGACATGTTCCCAAACAACTTCATTGTTTTTCAGAGGTGGGTTTTGCAGGGTTTTAAAAGACGGGTTTCGCAAAATACAGAGAACGACGAGAGGGCCGAATCTGAAAGGACTGGGATTCAGGGGAGATAGAGAGATCGATAACGAGGTTGAGACAGATCTATGGGTATGTTTCAGAAGAGAGAAAGAGAGAGAGAGATCCATAACAGGGGCCGGGGACGAATCTAATAGAGTTGGGTTTCAGGAGAAGATGAGAGAGAAAGGGAGATCGGCAATGGTGAATTGCAGAAGCAAGAGAGAGAGTAGTGACTTTTGTTTCTCTGCAGATGTTGTGTGGGTCTTTGTTTTTTTTTTTGTCTTGTCACATATTATTAGAAAACATGTGTCTATATAGTAAACTGATGTGAGACAATTATTTGGACAAATAACAGATAAAACTGAATTAACAGTGAATGACTTTAAAATTTCAGTTCAGTTACTTTTTTGAAGAAAAATCCAATTGATTGATTTTATTAAATATTTTTTGATAATTCAATGACTGTTAATTCAATTAACACGAGATTCAAATGCCATAGTTGTTTATGATTGCCACCAACACTTGGGAATTATAAGTTTCTATTTATTCTTTTTTTACTTAAAGAATGATAATATATATGATTATCTTGTGTTACAATTGGGACATTCATCTACTGGAGTGTAGGACTTGTCTTGACACTCAAATCGCATAAAAAAATAGATATTCCATTAAAACAAGAAAAATAACACTAGTTTGAAGCCCATTAGTCTATTAAATTTCTGGCTCATGGTTGGAGTCTTCTTCAGTCAACACATCTTCTTCTTCATTCGACATTTCATCATCTTCTTCTTTCAATATTTGGTGTACCAGAGCGTGGAGTGTTGGATGTTGAAGAGTTTAAGAGAGGACGAAGAAAATATTGCTTGCAATTGAGAGGAAAAGAATGGGTCCTATTGTAGTGCGCTAGAGACAATGGAGACAGAAGAATGAAAATAATAAAAGGTGGGAGGGAAAGAGATGGGAAGTAAGGGAGGATTTCAAAGAGCTGAGAGCCCAATGGAAATGGAAAGAACGTTAGGGTTTCATATTTTTATTTTTTTAATTTAGAGAGTTTAATGAATAAAAAAATAAAATGACTGTCATTTCTGGATCAAACGGACCAAAATGATATTGTTTCAATAATTTTGAATTCGCCCTTAAATATTAACATAATTACTTTTCGATTGTCCCATGTTATATTGTTGTAATACAAACCCATTCGGTGACAGAACTATGACGTGAGCATTTTCCCATGTGGCATAAACACATAGGACACCACATCATCATTAAAATTTAAAATGATGCCACATGGCAAGTCACATCAGCAAAAAATGTCACGCCAACGCATGTTAATATTTAACTACTTTTCTTAGCGTTGTTTGGGTTCGGGACCTAATCTGTCAGGATTATGAGATAATTATCGGCGCTTTTAAAGTGGTTTGGTCTCAGCTAATAGAGGAAGGTATTACGGGGATAAATGCCACTTTAGTATTTTATGTTTGATACTTTTCATGAATGAGTCCTAATTCTTTTGCCATCCGAATGTTTAGTCCTCAACGTTTTGCTTTTTCCTGAATGAGTCCTCAAATTTGATATGACACATAACAAATTTTTGTGACACCGTTAATTTGACGAAAATGGCACGTGTCGTACAACTCATCTACACGTCATGTGTCAATCAATTCATGAGCGTTCACGTGGCGCACAATAAATGTGTGTATGCCACATCAACGAAACCATTACAATTTGATGAAAAATGTACAAGAGAATATTTGAACCCACAACCTCTTGTGAGGAGAAGAGAGGAGGGAACTTACCAATAAGCCATTTTATTGTTATTGCTATGATTTATAGTTTTCTAATGTAGTTTTTTTCATTTAGCACTCTTGAATCAATTTATTTTTTATCAATCTTTTAAGAGTTGAATTATTTAAAAATTCATTAATTATTTGATTAAAATGTTTTCTTTTTTAACCCAAAAAATTATTACTTTAGAGTTTTTATTAATTAAGTTTTTATTTAATTCGTCCATTATTTAAATAAAATTATTTTTTTAAAATAAATTTTTTTTATTATTTTTATTTATTTATATTAAAAAGTTATTCTTATTAAATTATATTATTAACAAATTATATGCTAACGATTTAATTGAAGTGTATTTTGTACAAATTATACTTCCACTATTTATCTAAAAATTTGAACTCGATCTATTTTTTTATCTCATTTATTAATATTTTATTACCAAATTCAAAAAATAGAGAAGGGGATAATATTGTCTCTACATATTTAGAGACAATATACTCCCCTTCTCTATTTTTTGAATTTGGCATTAAAAACTTAATTATTGAGCAAAAATATAGATCGAGTTTAAATTTTAAAATAAATAATTAAATAAAATTGAATTAAATAATATATTTTGGCTCTTTATCTTAGAGAGACAAATGGAGATGGTCTAAAAAGTTTTTAGTTGTCATATTTAGTCAATAAAGCTATATATTACATTCTCAAATTATTTAATAAATAAAAATAATAAATATCTTAAACAATTCTTCTCTTAAATTAAAAATGAATATATTCAGATATTGTGCAAGCCATGTTAATAACAACATAAGTGGCTTAGTGATAAGTTCTCTCCTCTCTTTACAAGAGGTTGTGAGTTCAAACTTTCTCTTGTGCACTTTTCATCAAATTTTAGTGGCTTAGTTGTACATCTATTGTTCGCCACGTGGACGCTCCTGAATTGATTGGCACATGACGTGTCAATGAGATGTACGACACGTGCATTTCTGTCAAGTTAACGGTGCCACATAGATTCGTTATGTGACATATAAGATTTAAGGACTCATTCAGGAAAAAACAAAATGTTTAGGACTAAACGTTTGGATGGAAAAAGAATTAGGACTCATTCATGAAAAGTATCAAACATAAAGTACTAAAGTGGTCTTTATCCCCCCATATTGTTCAGTATGTGCTCCCTAATGAACGCATATTTATACGTATTTATGTGCATTAATTTATATTGTTTTGAATACAAATTGAGCGTTTGTCATTAGTTTTGGTACTTCTATGCTTTCTATTGTGTTTTTCAGGTTAATTGATGATGTCTTGACGAATTGAATGAAAACAAGTCGAAACGGGGCTTGAACGATGACATTTGAGGCATTGGGAGTGAGACACAGCCTTGGAATGGAAAGACACGCACGTGGGAAGCTTGAGGAAGCAAATCCGTGCAATACTGGACACACACGAACATGAATCTTCAGTCCACGGCCGTGGGAGAGACCGTTAACCCATTGGAACTTGACAAATGCAACACACGAACATGAATTATATCACACGGTCATAGGAGCACTTGCCACAGACACAAAGCCGTGTCCGTGTATATGAGGAGGCAAGACACGGACTGAAATGGCATTACACGGACAGATTGCCTTGGACACGGACAGAAACCGTGTCTGTGTCCTTTGTACAAGTGCGGATTTTTTGGTTAAATGATGCACACGGACAGGAGATGCTTAGGCACGGGCGTGTCTTATTCCAGACGCCCTAAATCGCCTATTTAAGTGGGTTTCAGCATTCATTCAAGGGGGAGCCGACTTGGAGACATAAATACACATCTTTAGAGGCCAGACGACATGGGAGCAAAGGAGAACATCATTGGGCATCAAGAACGAAGAGATTTCGCGAAGAATTAGAGGATTCAATCATGGGTTTTCCTTCTCTCTCTGAATTTCTCTTTGATCTTGTTGTATATCTCTCAATTGTTATGAACTAATTATTTTATGTAACTAGATGTGATGAACGCTAGGCAGATTATTTGATATTGGATTATGTTATTTATTCAATTAATTTATGGATTGCGACTCAGTTATGATTTATATTGCATATTGTTGAATTGATTGTTGCTAGCATTTCGATTCCAATATTGTTTCGTGCATGTGCAATCGAGAGATTATGTGCATGATAGAGC
>CAODLS011481446.1:0-24524 GCA_948243855.1 Flueggea neowawraea | reverse complement strand
TTCGAAGAGGAGAAGGTAGAGTGCCACCTCATATGGATAAAGAAGTATCCGTTGGAAGAATCAATTGCTTTAGGTGAATATTTTCTAAATGAGCGAACTAAAGCTAACAATGAATTTGCTAATTTTTCTCTTAAAAGTGGGCCATTTGGAGATCCTGATACTTTAGCTGGTATGTATGATTCAGAACCTAGGCATTAATGGGCATACTTCGGTGCACATGCACCTTTACTTCAAAAATTAGCTTTAAAAGTGCTTGGCCAACCTAGTTCTTCTTCTTGTGCTAAAAGAAATTGGAACACTTATTCCTCTGTTCATTCATTGAAAATGAATAAATTAAATCCAAAATATGCAGAAGACTTAGTTTATATTCATAATAATCTTCGCCTCTTATCAAAGAGCACCTCTCAATATCTTCATGAAGAAAAAAATAAAAATGTGGGATGTTGGTGGAGATGAATTTGAAAGCACTGATGAAGTAGGTGTTCTCGAAGTTGCCAATCTCTCTTTGGATGAATCAGAGTTGGAGGCATTTTTGGTTCAAGGCAAAAAAGATATCATGCGAGATGAATATGCTAACATGGAGGAAGTACCATAAAATATAATATATTATATCAAATACATTGCATTATTTTTTTTCCTTTCAATTTTGATTATGAAAGTTTTAGATTATTTTATTATTAAGAAACTTTCAAGTTATACTATAACTGTTATAGATGATTTTAAATACATTCTTATATTTTTAATATTTATAAAGATACCTATATATTGTTATTATTTACATGTTTCCCCCAGTTTTTGTTTCCTATATTTTTGAAAATTGACGTTTTTCGTTCCAATTTTCGTTTCTGTTTTCGTGCTACATAGCTCTTGTATATATGACTGTGGAAGACACAATCATAGTTATTTGTTTTCTTATGATTAAGAATAATCAAGTTAGTTCTTACTTATTTTAAGTCAACATGAGAATCAAATAAATTTTGTGGATCGACTAATTTCGTGAACATCTATAATATGAGTCCAAAGCTTCATGTGATGAAAGGAAAATGATCATAAGCTATTCATTCCTACACTCTGTGAATAATTTGCATAGCGAATAGGAGAAATGAATCTCTTCAAAATATGGTCAGAACAGTGATGGCAAGAGCCACAATGTTCAAATATCATATGCCCTCTAAGTTCGTTACTTATACATCTCATGAGATGTGAATTGGTCATATGCATGACCTGAACCACTTGAAACAACAAGATGTAAGGCCATTGTCCACAATTCATTTTTCAATAACGACGAAGAGGCTTAAGGTGTTCGATTCCTTATTGCGTCACAAATGATACTTTCTTCGTGAGACGATGAAAAATGGCATAGAAACACATTATAAGAGATCACATTCTTAGTGAATAGATTTCTTAATTGAGATAAAGTGAAAAATATTTCACTTTCTTTAAGACTTGAGAACTGAGACCCTCATGATCACTCTATCCGAGTGTGAGAATTCTTGAGAATGAGGGATGCAGAAGAAATTTGGGATATGTAAATCAGTAAATTACATCATTGGGTTTTAAAAATCTCAAGAGATCGATCCAAGCGATTGTTATTTCTTTCTCTAAAAGGGATACATAGAAAAAGTCTTGAAATGATTCAACTTTTATCTCATCTACCTCAAACGTGTGCAGATTTTCCTGATCCTGACTTTAGTGAGAGCAAGATTCTTATTTTTCAGCGGGAGTAGGGAACTTGGTTTTAGTGGAAGTTCCTATATGGAGCTTGAACCCAGTGGAAGCATTTTTGAAAATGCATAGATCTAAAAGGAATAAAGTCTTACGAAGCCATTTTTCATTAAACAAATCGATCGTGATCTTTTTAGTAACCCCATAAGTCAAGTACGAACATGATAGTATGTTATAGGTTCACCCATCCTAGTTTAAATTGTATGGATTAAAGTAATGGAAGTGCGAATGACATTTGAGATTGAACTGTATTTGATAACTTGTTAATCTACCCAAAGGACGAGCACTTATTAGAGATAAGTCGATACGTGACCGAGATTGGATAAGTCCAACTTGATTGGATAAGTCCCTAAAGGGGATTTAGTCAACGAGATTGGATAAGTCCAACTTCGACCTACATCATTTAAGTAACCATAAAGATTTACCTTCGTCAAATAGACTTTGGTATTTGAGCTAGTCTATACCTCGACCTACATTAATGGATGTAGATACTCATTTTCTAACTAGAGAATTTGGAGAAGAGACATATATGGTTTAGCCTAATGATCTCATTGTCTAAGGTATGACCTTAGACATTCTTTGAGAGGATGACACATTCATATTTGTTGTGATAATACCATGTATTTTAAGGTGAATCTTGTCATTTTAATCTCGTGTGAACGTCACACTTGTAGCTAGAAATGGTTTAGTGTACTTGAATGACTCCAATTATTAGTTGAGAACCAATTTTGAGATTGCTAATATGGGTTGACTTGGAGTCAAACTCCAAGAGACCGTTCGAGTGGATTATTGTTCCTCTTCAAGTGGGATGGATAAACAAAATCCTTGAACGCTTTAATATGCAAAAATGCATAATCCATAGGTAATCCCGTGACTAAGAGCAAGTCTCTTAGCAATTGTGTGTGTCCATGAACTATGTGAAAGGAAGAACGAGTAAGTAATGTTCTTCACACAAATGTCAAATGAATGTGTTTTGTAGTATATAGTACATATGTTGATTATAAGATCATGCATTGTAATAAAAGCTTAGGTGTGTGCAATACTTAGAGTTTACTATGTTGTCAAGTTAGCAAGCAAATATTGATCCAACATGTATGAAGATTGTTGGAAAGAAGTGAATGAGATATTTGGATATTTTATAGGCGCAACAAGACACTGGGTTATTGGGGGTACCTCAGCTCATCTTTTTGCTGTCTTCCAGGGGCTCTTGAAAGTCCTTGCCGGGATTGACACCGACTTTACTGTCACGTCAAAGGCATCGGATGAAGATGGTGAGTTTGCAGAGCTTTACGTGTTCAAGTGGACAACTCTTCTCATCCCTCCAACTACTGTCCTCATCGTGAACTTGGTTGGTATTGTCGCTGGTGTCTCATTTGCCATAAATAGTGGATACCAATCAGGGGTCCATTATTCGGCAAGCTGTTCTTTGCCATATGGGTGATTGCCCATCTGTACCCTTTCTTGAAGGGTTTGTTGGGTCGGCAAAACCGTACTCCTACAATCGTCATTGTATTGTCCATCCTTCTTGCTTCCATTTTCTCCTTGCTGTGGGTCACCTCAGACTCCACAAAAGCTGCTGCAAGCGGTCAATGTGGTGTCAACTGCTAGATCAATTTGATTGCAGAAGTTTCATCTGTTCCTTAAAGACGGCCCTTGTGTATATAACAAGAAAATTTAAGGTTCTGAAGCAATGTGATTTATTTATGTGCTCCGCCAATATACGGATGGGAATTCAATGGTTCAGGACTCCAGAAAGACCCTTCTGGATTACTTTAACTTCCACAGGGTGTTCTAATTCGTACATGAGAAGGATTGGAGTTGTTCAAGTTCAGACCAATGTCAGTTGTTGTGCAGTTTTGTGTTGTTCTTTGTTGGCAAAGAAAAGTTTATAGAAATCTATATATCCACTGTGTAGAACTTGGATAAAAGAAGAAAAATTCTTGTTATTCTTTCAAATGTTAGACTGGAGATTCTGGTTCAGTTTTATTTATATATGTGATCTTGCTTGTCAAAACACCAAGTTGTTTGCTTGCTAGTACTAGAGAATGTTTTTTTTCCTTTATTTCATGTTGGTTTTCAGGATAACCTGAAAAAACATAATAAAAGATTGTTTTTTCTTCAAATCTTGGAATGTAGCTGTGGAAGAACATCTTCATGTCTAAACTCTAAACTAAAAAAGGATTGACAAGAATTGAAAAAATGTTGCTTGTTATATGGTTAGATTGTATTTTTTTTTATTGTATGATAAATAAATAGGAAGAATTATATTTTTTTAAATGAAATATACATTTTTATAAAATTATATTATACTAAATACGTAAAAACAAAATAATTAGCTCTTTAGGACTAGATGCAGCTCTCTTACAGTTTGACTATTAACCCTATTTTGCTTTCAAGGGCAAATATAATGTCATGGGGAAAACGACGTCGTTTTTTCTCCGTTTGTTCAGAAACCCAAAAACCAAACCGGGTGGGCGAAGGGTTTTTGGGCAAGTATTTATCTCTCATCGCAGCTCAGTCGACCTTTCCAGACACATTCTGAAAAAAGAACCGCTTCCTTGCAGAACCAGAGGCGTTCTCAAGTCGAGGGGTTTAGGGTTTTTCCGCTCTTTTTCTTCGTTTTAAAAAAGTAAGTAGAGAAAGGAGAGAGAGAGATGGAGGCCGTAACAGAGGGAGTGAATAACTTGAGCATCTCCAATGACTCGCACAACAACAAGAAGAACCGTATCCAAGTCTCCAACACCAAAAAGCCCCTCTTCTTCTACGTCAATCTCGCTAAGGTTCGTCCTTTTTCTTTTTTAATTTAGGGTTTTCACTTGCTTCCTTTGAATCATACACTTTATGGTGGTTATTTGGATAAAAATAATGGAGAAAGATTTTTTAAAATTATTATTGTTAGGGTTTATGCAGAATGGTGTTTGATAGCCCATCTTAAGAGTTACTGTGTGATTCTGTTTGTTTGTATGAATGGTTGATGGGTAGGTTTTGATTTTTCCTTTTTTTTTGTTTTTGTTGGCAGAGGTACATGCAGCAGCACAATGAAGTGGAACTCTCTGCTCTTGGAATGGCTAATCGTTATTATCTTTTCACTTTGTTTTTTAGTGAGTAAATTGTTTTGCGTTCCCCTTTTGTTTCTTTTTCGTTGTATGTGTATAAAGCTAATTCTTTGTTGAATTATTATTGTTTGATGCTCAAAGTTCGTTTCTTTTTCAATTCTAGGATGTGATCTAGACTGCAATGTCTGTATTGGAAATGTTTCCTATGCGTCTCTAGTCAGTGTGATTTTTTTTGTTTTGGTAGTTGTTGATGTTCATGTTGGATTGACATAGTTATTTGTTATGTCTACAGCCATTGCAACTGTGGTTAGTGTTGCTGAAATCTTGAAGAACAATGGATTTGCTGTTGAGAAGAGTAAGCTTCTTATACCAGTTTGTTTTTTGAGCTGCTTGTTGAGGCCTTGAGGATTTGGAATCTTGTTGTTGTTGTTGTTGTATGTATATCAACAGAGATCATGACTTCTACGGTTAACATGAGGGAGGAAACAGGAGGACGCCCTGTTCCAAAAGCAAAGGTAAACAACAATTCTTCATTGCACTGAGATAAATTGCTTTTTTTTTTTGTTGGGTTTGCCATGTAATGTGCATTGTCCAGTGCATATAATTCTGTCAGCTGAGACTTTACCATCCTAGCCTGGTGCTTTAAGCTCAGCTCAGATTATAGATTGGATCTCAGTAATTTCTTTAATCAGCTTAGATTATAGATTGGATCTCAGTAATTTCTTTAATAAGGTTTGTTATTAGAATATATTTTTAGAAATAGTTTTTCAGTTTATGTTTGGTATGCTTTCTGGATTCTAAAGGGAGGGTTAAGCATAGACATGCAAATTTGACTAGTATATAAATACATGCTCATCATTTGTATATTGTGCCCTGTAAGTTCTGCATGTTTGCTTGACCTTATAGGTCCCTCAGATACACCTTTTGTTGACAATCCCTGTGGCAGACGCTATTCTGCTGTAAATATAAGAATGACGTTTGCATACCTTTTCCCCTTGACATTTGCGTACCTTTTCCCCTGGCAGATTGAAATATTCCTTGGGAAGACAGAAAAGTTTGATGAATTGATGGTTGCTGCCACAGAGGAAGTCGTAGATCATGAGGAGCAGAGTTGAGTTCTGATACCATGAATTTATTGTGATCTCTGAAGTTCTTTCCTTTGTTGAAACCCTGTAAACTGCCAATTTTAAATCGAAATTATCAAGTTCATTAGCTTTTATGATGGTATTGTAGGAGTTTTTGTAAGAACAATGACATTTCAATGCAAATTCAAATTTGTTTCCTCGTTCTTGTCCAAAGATGGTCCTGATGCACTTTACTCTCAAATCATGAATCAAAGTAACCAGCCTTTTGGTTTGGTGGATGGGGGTTGGATTTTCAGTTGGAGCGCAGCAATATCAGGGTTCACTTTTCTGTGGGATGGATGGATAATTTGATATTTAATGCAACCCAACGTATTAAAAAAATACTATTATGAATCAGAAGCAACTTTCTTGGCTTAGTTTCATTTGATAGAACTGTATATTTGAATAAATTGCTCTAAATTAAGCTTGTCAGGCAAAGATTTAAAAAGCGTGTCTAGTTTGCATATATACAGTAACCTTTTATACAGGCTGGAATAGAGGGAACTGTAGCTCGTTGAATGAAGAACCAACTTCCAAAATTTCAAGGTACAAAAAACAGAGTAGCATCACTTGTAAACTATGGAAGTCCAAAATGGCAACGGAATAATAGCGTCAAAAAGGCTCAACCCAACATTCTCTAAAATCCAAGTGTTGCGACGAATCTGTTGACCTAGAACGGAAAAAGTTAAAACACACACCACTTAACGTGTTGTGCAAACTCCTGAAGCTGAAAGTTAAAGACTTCAGAATCCAAAACAAGAACTCTAAGTGCAAAAAATGCTCAGCAACCAGACTGTATGAATTATGAGTCATCTTTGTTTCTTCTTTGCCTTAGACAGAAATGCACGATTCTTCTACTCTTCGACATCATCCTCTATGAGTATCCTTTTGCATGCTTCATAGCACATGAAAGATATCCCAGCTGCCGGTACCAACTTCAAGCAGCTCGGTCCAAGACCTTTGTACAGACCTTGAATCCCTTCTTTTTCCAGAATGCTGGCAAGTGCATGAAGCACATTTCTGTATATCTGTCTTCCACTGACAGCTCCAACCTGCATGTGCTTACGTGCCACCTCAAGCGGAAAAGTAGCGCTGCTTGATATAGCACCAGCTGCCGATCCAATCAAAAGGGTTTCAATGTTGCCGATTTTCTCTTGCTTAAAGATTTTGCGATAAGCCTTCCGTAAGGTGTCATAAGCACAATAATTTGTTGCCGCATATGGAATTACTCCAATTAGACTGGGGGCCAGGACTCTGTAGAGTTCTTCAGTGCCTTATTCTCTCAGTATTTTTTAGAACGCATCTAAAATAGCCTTATAAACACCTCTCTGCAAAATAAATCAAAGTAATTGATAACAAACTGATAAACTAAATCCTCTTTGAGATCTCACTTCCTAATAGTTGTTGTGAGCATACCTGTATTGTTAATCGAGTCTTAACCAACTCGAGTGGATATGTGCACAAAGTTGAGCTCACTCCAGCAAAAGCTCCGGCAACTAACGAAGCAGGAATGGGAATTTTAGGTTGCTCCCCGGGTTTGGGTGATAAGTTTTTGTTAACA
Source organism: Flueggea neowawraea (assembly GCA_948243855.1). Classification (NCBI taxonomy): domain Eukaryota; kingdom Viridiplantae; phylum Streptophyta; class Magnoliopsida; order Malpighiales; family Phyllanthaceae; genus Flueggea; species Flueggea neowawraea. The sequence goes on along the minus strand of CAODLS011481446.1, from coordinate 17,058 downwards.
GTATCATATACAAACAGCTGTAGATGCAGAGGCAATTGCACATAAGTGATATATATATAATCACCTTGTAAAATCCACAACTACTTATATGTAAGGATGAATGGAAAAACTTTCCAAATTAGAAATAGTTTAAACTATCAAGAATAACTAGTTACTACTCAAACAATTGAAGATAGGTTAAAGAGTTTGGCGTCATACTTTTCTGACATAAATTTGGAAAATATACCCTAAGTGTGAATATCAGGATTTCAATTACGGCTAACGTACAAGTATCCAGAAACATGACCAAGCAACAAGGTGACACCTATCAATCACCTTTCTGAAGTCAATTCCAATAAGGAGACCTCTCAACTATTCCCGACAGAGTTGACTCCTATCAATCACCTATTTGAGATCTGTTCCCTAAAACAAAATGTGATAAAGTTGAATAAAATAGCTGTGGCATTCACCTAGATGGGATAGTGCATCATTTATTTACAGGGAGAATCTAAATGAAAACATAGGCAGGCAATTTCATGCTAAATTATAGCATGCCCTTCTTATGGGCACTCCCCTGTTTGTCAAAAAGTAGCTCTAGAAGCATCACAATAACCTGCAGCATGTCCATTTCAATCAACCAGTTAGCTGATATATCTTCCCATAGCCCAGTTATCACCCCCTAAGTTAAATGGTATGAATGTTTGGACAACAGGTATCTTCAAGTATGAAAGACAGAGAAGAATGCAACACATAGGTGAACAAATGAATGGCATGTAATAATGTACAACACACAAGAAAATATGGAAGAAAGGATGTTTAACAGATAGAACAGTGTTATGTGAAACATTCAAGACAATAACTCCTTCACATAACATTACTATGCTATGTCAAAGAATTGTCAAAATGTAGACACCTTTATCTGAAGTTCTATCAACAACAGTTCCATGCAACTTTAATTAAGTTTTGTATGTATGTGTGCAAACAGTTATTTTGTATTCAGCTATTTTATAAGATATATGATTCTGAATCTTTCTATGACAGCAAAACAAAGACGTGGTGCACTTCTTCAAGATACATAATGCAAAGTTACAGCTAAAACATAATCCGTGGGGGCAAGAAAAATCATTGTTTTTGCAAAATATGATGTGTGCCAATGACGAGAAACAAAGCATACTATCTTGAAGTGGTATCATAAAAGTATATGGAGTGAAAATCACAAAATTCCCTTCAACTTAAAACAATGATTCTGACAACATTTAGAGTAGAGAGAAGGAAATAAGCTATTGAAAATTTTCAATCATTTCTGTTAAAATCGCTGCTGACAACATAACTTCTTTCTTATTTCCCTGCAAGTTCAGATTCAATATTAATATGGAACACCAACTTTAACTTAAGTCTGAAATCCATTTGCATATATCCCCTTAATTGCAAAATGGAAAAATTATGGAGCTTAAGTGTTCCCATTTTGCTCTATTTGGTGTATTAATCATACTTATAATGCTAGAACTTCTCAAATGAAACTGTACACATATGTTATTTTTCTTTCACTCTTATTATAATTTCAGAAATAATTTCAATCTCTAACTATACTTTTGAAGTTCAAGCCTACCAGAATCAATTCATAAGAAATTTGAAGTACTGAACAATGGAACATTTTGCTAACCTACTAGCAACCAAGCAAAGACATAAATGCCTAACTTGTAAAAGTTGGTTGAGGAATTATCAATAGGAGAAAATGACCATAGCAATAACGAATTTGAAACTGCCCAAAGTTAGAACAACCATACTGTGAAGTTCCGTAAACATTGCCACACTGAGGAAACAAACTAACCAACATATGATAGAGAAACAAACAAAATGCATGACATTAACAAAACCGAGACAGAAATATGATTACATGAGCACGGAATTCACATCAGAACCTCACACAATATTGCAATTATAAACAAAGTAATAGACATAACTGGGGATTCAGACACATTAATAAAGAAAAAATAATAATACGAAGCAAGTCAATAATCCCTCAACAAGATCAGCATCTATCATCCCAATTAATGTAACTCGAATGCATGAATCCACTACCTCTATGGCCTTGCTCGGAGCAACCCGAATTACATTGACCAAATTGCCTCTAAACAAACCAGTCCAGCCGTCAGTCTTCATGATTTCATGGAACACCTCAGTAGTGGTATGTCCACTGCTTCCAACCATCAAATGAGTCCTTATAGTCTCCAAGGGAGCAACACAAGTCCTCGACACAGCCCCAGCAATGCCTCCACTAATCAGCCGTCGTAAAGAAGGATTCTTTACCTTAATCTTCAACTTCAATCCAGCCTTCTTCTTCTTCAATTTACCATCTTCCTCTTGAACCCCCACAATTGACAAATACTTGTCACACAAATCAGAGTAAAGTGACTTCAAACTACTATTGTCACCAGACCCCATTCCCATTTGATTAACACTTGCAAAGAGGCCTCCTGTGGGCATGTATGGCTCGTCACGTATGGTCCATTGAGACCCCAAACCAGAAATTGAAAGAAACCCATCCGCCCTTTCATCAAACAACTGAAAGTCTCTCTTACCCATGGATAAAAAACTCAATATTGGACCTGTTATACGCTCTAATGAATAAAAATTCCAAACTTTCTCATTGGCTCAACAAGATTGGAGGCAAAAATTGAGTATTGGCCAAATGGGTACCAAAATTTTTCATTTCTGGAAAATGGGAATGAAAGAGTTGGGGAATCCAAGGAAGGGGACGATGAAAACAAGAGAGAATTGAGAAACCTAAAACGAAATAGAGGTAGGGAGAGGAGAGAGATGGGTAGGTGAGCGAATCTCCTCTTCTCTCTCTTCCTCTCACTTTCCCTTTCTACAAATGTTTGTTGTTGTTGTTGTTGTTGGGGTTTCTGTATATCATGTATATTTTTTGTTGAGAAGGGTGGAGGCTGGAGGACTCGGCCACTCAGGTTTGGAAGAGTTATTAGGTCTTTGTGTTTCTGTAGGGAAGTGATCGAAGAAGTGAAGACTGCGTTGTTGTCTTTAGATTCTGTGTGTGTGTTCCTCTGGAGATTCCACATTGGTCCATTTGTTTCAGGTTTTTGTTATTTTAAATAAATGACATTTTTTGTAATTTTATTGATTGGACCAAATGTATGGGTCCATACGGTTTGATTCGATTTTGTAGTTAAATCGTCAATTGAATCGAACAATTCGATTTTATTTTTGGTCATTTACAATCAAATCACTGATTTTTTTTAATTGGTTTAATTCGGTTTGGTCGATTTAAAACATAAATAAAAACTGCATTTATAAATAACATTCCACCTCAAAATCTTAATACGATAAACTATTTTTTAAATAAATTAAAATAAAAATAGATTACTACTGGAGTGGGTATCAAATATGGTTACATTTTATGTAGTAAGAATATGTTTGGTTCGGTTCGGTTCGATTCAGTTTTCAAAAGACTAAAACTACTAATCGAACCAAATCTGTCGATTTTCACATTTTAGCATCCATAATCATCCATTTTCCTTCGATTTTATCTTTAGTTCGGTTCGGTCTGATTCAATTTGGTTGGATTTTCAATTCGGTTTAGTTTGTTGTGCACTCCTGCATAAATGAACAAAACAGAAATTCAAGCACTTAATAGCACTTCAGTATTTGGTACTTGCCTTGGACCTAAATGAGCAAAATTAAACGGGCCGGCTCTGGTAATTGACTCGTTTTTTTTAATGTCACTAAACCTACTCTATTCCAATTTGGTGGCCGAATAAATACCTGCTGGCTGCTGATGTTGGGACATATCATTGATTACTACTGTTAATTAAACATAAACCTTTTGACTCCAATCAAATATAAACATTTGGTGATGTTGAAATAATTTATTCTTAGGGCTAAATTTTTTGACAGGACGCTATTAAATGATAGTGTTTACTATAAAAAAGGATAGGATTTACTTATCAAAAAAAGAAGAATAAGGTTTAGCCTAAACATGTTGGGGGTAGTAAACGTGTTTAATTTAAACCTGACAAATTGATTTGTTTAATTTAAACATATTTATCAACGTGTCAACATAGCACATTTACGACTTATGTAAAATATTAAATAATATTTTATTTTAAATTTTAATTTATACATAAGATTATATTATTTGAAAATTATTTTGAATTTGTATAGGGTATGTGGTTATGTTATTTGAGATTATCTTGGATTCGTATTGTTATAAGATTTTTAACATTTTTCACCAAAAATAATTTGATTATTTAGTGGAAATATAATAAATGTATTGTTAAATGAGTTGAACATGTATATGTATTTTTTCGTGTCGTGTTGTTAAATAGAATAAATGAGTTTTACAGGTTAAATGCAGTGTGATGTTGTCTTGTGTTAGAAACTCTTTTAATTAAATGCGATTAATTGTATCCTATCATGTCATCATGGTTAATTAGTAGGTTGTATCTGTGTTTTAAAAACTTAACACAATTATTAAACATGTTATGTTTATGTCACGTGTAATTATACCAAACAGACAGGTCAACATAGACATGAACCCAACACAAAAAGACGAATTGTCAATCTTATTTATTTTATAGTGATATATCTTTAAGAGTACTATCTTGAGTCGAGGAATTTGAGCATATCTTGCAATCACAAACAAATGGTTAAAAAGGGACTCTAGGATGCTCCGTTGGAGTCCTCTCTAATACTTAAGTTAATGTGTCTTTTTAAGTAATGGAAAGGTGAGTTTTGTATGGAATGTGACAGAAATAGAGAAAAAGTTTTCATATAATATATAGGGTTATTTGGTTTCTGAGAACTTACTTCATATCTTTCACGACTTCGCTACTATTTATATGGCGGGTTAAATGACGTGCCGACCGCTAATGGAGTATAGTTAGGTTGGTGGTAACCCCTAGGGGCGGAGCCAAAAAAATTTCTTTGTGGGGGCGGAGTATTGTTTTGGGGGGAAGGGGGTGGACAAGAGGAGCAGAGTTGCAGGCTGGTCACAACCGCTCTTACCTGGCTCTTCATTTTGATGTTTTTTAGGTAAAATTTTCAACCTTTTTGTCTTTTTTTTTTTGTTTTTTCTGATTTTGATTTTTCTTTATGTTACTTTTATTATGCTTTAATCAGCAAATAAATCTAACAATGAATTATTTACATAATGAAATTGTTCATAATTTATGGTGTGCTAGAAATAAAGTTTTTTAGATTCTCAATATACGTTTTTTACGACACTATTGTTACTTAAATTTTAGTTTTATGTATTAATATTATAATTATTTTTATATATCATGAAAATAATATTTCTAAAAATTTAAATATAGATTATCATAATAGTAAAAAAAATGTTAAATTGCATTTAAAAATAAAGGGAGGAGCACACAAATATACACAAAAAAACAAGATTCACAAATTAAACAACATGTTAAAAACTTACCAAAAATAAAAACACGGAATAAATAATCACAAAAATATCTCAATTTGACTGCGTGTTGACCACACGTTGGCCACATACTTTAACCAGTTAAAAGTGAGTACAAAGCTAAAACAATAACAAAATGAGAATATAATGAGAACAAAGACAACAAAAATTGAGTACAAGTCAAAATAATATTATGAACACAAAAAGAGAAAAAAAGAGCACAAGATGAGTACAAATATTTCAATTTTTTCTTTATTACTTGATAAAATTATTAGAACAAATGAGAACAAATCAAGACCAATGTGAGCACAAATATTTTAATTTTTTTATTACTCGATAAAATTATGAGTACAAATTGAAAATAAACATATAACAAAATCAGTACATAATGAGTACAACTCAAACATCGTACCTAAAACAACACATCAGCTACTACAAGCAACAGTTTTCCGATCATTCCAATAGTTAATCAAGAACATAAAAGGATTCCACAGAACAATCCTCCCAAACACCAGACCTAATCTCTCGAATCGGTTGACCAGTTAGCAACTTTCTGCAATATCATCTAAAGCTGCATTTGGACGAACTTAACAGATTTACTTTCTGCAGTTTTAAGACCAGAATAACGAAATACTAAAGCAAGCCACCATTATATGCAGCAGAGAAACTTCACTGCAATTCTCTTCATGTGCTAAATTAGATCAATTTTTCCCTTCATTCAAACACAGAGAAAGGGACAGATTGGATTGGTGGCTGTTACTCTGCCTTCGCATTGCCACAAGTGTTTACTCACTCAGCTTGCAGTTCTGGATGTATGGATGATCATATTTGATGTATTTAGTCCAGTATGACCAATATTTTGTCATCGCTATCTCCGGCCACGATTTCATGTTTCCGTTATAATAGATGATTGTAGCTTTTCCGATCTTTGAACGGTCAACGGTTGGATTATAACCCAAATCAAGCACATGCCATGACTTCTCAAGCGTTGCAATCGAGAGAAGAAGAGGGCAGAGTCGCCAAGAGAAGAGGAGAAAACTGTCACCGCGATCGAGGTTGCAAAGGAGGAGCTTCTTGTCGTAGCATGGTCAGATCGGGTCGTCAACGGCAAGCAAAAGATCGCTTCGTGATCCAAATCGTCATCGCCTCTCGGACGCAGAAATAAAAAGAGAGAGAGCAACGATAGAGGAGAAGAGAAAGAGAGCAGTGGCGACGGAGGACAAGGAGGATAGAGAGAGTAGAGGTGACGAAGGAGAAGGAGGAGAGAGAGAAAAGAGACAGTAATAAAGGCGAGAGGAGAGAGAAATCGATTATTAGGATTATATAAATTATTGCATTTGTGAAATGTAAATACACCTTGTGTTAAAAGAGTTATTTTTTAACATACTGTGATAAAAATGAAGATTTAATTACAAAAGAGGACAACAGGTGTAATTTCTTCAAAAATAAACACTTTTTATTAGTAATTTCATATATCGACAGCAACAGTTTTAATATCTCATTCAAACACTTGACATCAAATATCACCTATTCTCAATAGTTTTAATATTCTAACAATTATAGCAACAACAACAACTGCAAATCTTAATATCTAAAAAAGGGGGCCTAAACTTATCGTTAAAATATGTTCACTGGATCCAATACTAATTAACTGAGTCGGTTTTTAGGGAAATGAGGTCGCAAACTAGTTGGTGTTACCGAATCAATAAACTTGTAATCTAAGTTTGAAGGTGCAACTTATAGGGACGACACATACAAAAAAAAAAAGAAGTGACAACTGACTTGTTTGTACATATATTTGGCACATTGTAAATAGTAAGTAGGTAAACACTTCAAATTTCTTGACACTTATGGGCCATTAATTTGTATTATTATAGATATTGGTCTATATTAATTTGTGTTTAAATATGCAAAACCACTAGAACAGGATAGTAGTTGTAGATATGGATTTGTTAAGATAGTTAAAATCCAAGTATATTAACATAAATTAATCCATATATTTCAGACCAAATTAACTAGCTAATATCCCATCGATGATGTCCTAATTTTCTGGTTGCAATATAATCAACAGTTGGTGTTTGATTTGACAGTATCGTGAAACAGATGTTTTTTGGTTTTAAATGTCTTTACATAGTGGTCAACTAGCTAGCTAGGGTTGTTCCATATATTAGTTAAGAGGAATGAAAAAAGAAAAAAAAAAATTGACCATTAGATAGATGATGAGATGAGATAGCTTAAAGTCTGAAAAATCAAGGGAACTACTGGCTGATGCTTACCGCATTGCCATTCTGGCAAGTACGTGTATTGCTTTTCACTTACTTTCTCCAATAACTTGCCTTCAAATTTTCAGTTGAAAGTTAGGTATTGTTTTGGATTTTATTAGAGGGTGCATTTATTTGTGGTAATTTGTAGAATTAAATTGTGAAAGTAAATGACAGAAATAAATTGTATAATAAAAAATTAAAAAGATTGTTTATTTTTTTAGGAGTTTTTTGATCGATGAATATAATATATGTATAAATAGTAAAATGTAATATGCACGATCATTAAACAAACACTATCTATTTTCTATTTTTTGATTATGAAGATAATTAAATCGATGCATGATGTGCCATTGAATTTTAAGTTTTCTCAAACTAAAACAAAAGAGATCCATGCCATTTTTTATCTAATTTTTAATCAAAACGATTGTAGCAAGTATAAGGAAGAAACTTGTATTGATAGCCCTTTGTTCATTTGACAATTTACAAAAACACAATAATGAAGTAGGAGTGTTATTGAAATAAAAATTGAGTACAAGAGATTAATAGAAAAATCTAAGAGATGACAAAAAAGAGCTAATAAGAAAGAACAAAATATAGGGAAAAAAAAGATTAAGAGGGTTTGTTTAACCCATAGAGGGTCGTGATGTGTTGAGAAGGAGGTTATTTTTCACATCCATCTCGCCTATTTTTATAGTATTTTTAGCAGCCAATTCATTATTTTTGGTGTCTCTAAAATCATGGAATCAATTCTTTACAGTCCCTTTAGGCTACCTTAGACTTTACTACAGATTTTCCTTTGCTGGTGGTCTATGGACTTTCCTCCTGCGATATTTTGACCTTCCATCTGTAGCTTTATTTCCTTTGTCATTGCATATTTATTTCTGCAGATTTAATCCTTGGAGGTTAAGCTCCCTAGCCAATTGTCTTTTTTGCAGATTGTTTCCTTTTTGGGTGGTCCACTCCTCACAGATTATTTTCTTGGAGATCAAGTTCCTTTGACACCTCATTTTGCTACAAACTTATTTCCTTACGTGGGTTTGATTTGGATTTGATTTTATCACCTCCACAATTTGCTCCAATTATGGTGTAAACACTACCATTATAAAAAGAACATATTTACTTCTAATCACATAAATTGTAGCCTTACCAAAAAAGTGAGTTTCTTTTTTTATTAAATTCCTTAATGTAGATATATTTTTTATATATCTTTTTTCTCCTTCTCTTTAGAAAATTCGTACGTTGAGTGACTCTCTCCTTTCTATATTTTTCCTTCATTTTGACGGTTAATAAGGCCAAAAAGACGACATTAGATTTATGCCCTTCTTCCTCGTCTTATCTTGTCTTTTATCATCTTGTTTTAAAGTTTTTCTTTGTTTTATGATTTTTTTGTGTTTTGAATTTTAGTAGAGTTGGGTAATTGCCTTGGGTAATTTTGGTCTTGGAGAAGAAGCGAACAATAAAGCTATATCACTGGTGCTATGAGTGGTGACTTTTAATTTTAGAGTTCCTTTCTTAAAAACTTCGTAGTTTCCAATCCGTTTTGTGGGTTCAGATTGGGTGATGGAGTTGAAGGTCAAGCCATAAGTCTATTGAACTAGGCTTTGGTATTTTAGTTAAATCCATAAATTAATAATGTATAAATTTCTGGTAGGTCTATTCTGTTGTAACCCAATTTATACTTTTATCTGATAATGCAATGTGGAGTTGTACTTTTTGTTAAGAATTCAAATTCGAAACCTCAAATTAACAGAGAAGGCACATGTATTAGTGTACTATAACTCTCGGTTAGCACATACACTAAGAGTATGTAAGAATTTTCTTAATTATAATTTGAGATCAAACAATTTTGAATCCAATTTATACTGTTGTAGTTAAGGAACAGAAATAAACAAGCTTTTAAAATCTATAAGAACAGGACTTGCTTGTGATTTGCGCCATTTTCAGTGATATCTTTTATTTTTAAGGTTTCTAAGCGTCAACAATTCAATATCTTGGAATTTAACATAATTGGAGGATAGAAATAGAATAATTAAAGACATGTTAAATTAATCGAATTCATTACTTCTGCAGACCAGATTTAAGGAAAGGAATGGCGATAGAAGAAACTGGGCTTGGTTAGAACAACAGAATGGCTGGTTCACCACCCAAAATGTTCAAGAAACTCTTTTTTTTTTTCTTTCTTTTGGTCACTGGTTCAAGAACAACTTTATACTTTGCCCTGATTGGCGCACATGATGTAGGAAGTTGAGGCCCAACACAGACGACAACCTTCTTGGTTCCATAAAAAGTTGCCCCCTCAAAGTCCAATTCTTATTCAACTCCTACATCGTTAATATAGACTCTGAACCGAAAATATCAAATGCCCGTTTTCAGTGCCGATCTGATTAGAAATTTTCAACATTTTGTAAATCTCACAGTCGACAAAAAAAATATTTCAAAGTGATTTTCTTTTGTAAAAAGTATACAACTTTTACTTTTTTAAAGCGTCCCAATGTTAATTTCATCAAAGTTAGCTTATTACAGAAAATTAAAAAGAACGCATCGACTTTTGGCATTAGAAATAATTTTTTTTCCTCAAAAAAATGAGATACCACTTTGGAAATTAAAGCAGATTTGAGCCCTTATCTTTTTACAAATAAATTTGTCTAAAGTGAATATTTATCATTTCGGTATTTTTTAACTATTGAACCAACAATTTATTGCTTTATTAAACTACTTTAATATTTAAAAATAAAAAAAATACAGTCCACCGGTAATATTATTTAAAACGATGGGCTTAAAAATCACATCAAATAATTTGTTTCCACTCTTTTTTTTTTTTAGTTTTCCACTCTTAAAAGTTGGCTAATTAAATTAAGTAGTTAGACTTATGTTTAGTCAATTTAAAAATTGTGTTTGATTTCTGTTTTGTTCATAAAAAAAATACTTTAGTATGAGTTGAGGATGACTACATCTCTTTTGGTGGAACAGTTTCAGATGTGTGGTTGATGATATTGCGGAATCAAAGCTGAATCAATTAGTAAGAGTATTTATGGAGGAAAAGAGGCGGCTTTGGCTTAGTGTTAACTTTCACTTAGAATGGGATAAGCTTTTCGACATTACTAAATCAAAGCAAAGACAAACTACGCCACCACTCTTTGATTTTATGCATTGCTTTGAGATTATCCACGTTTCAGCCATCTCTACTTTTCGATGACGGTACAAAAATATTTAGCAAATACCGACCCAAAGAATCCCAATAATGTTAACATTATGATTTATGTTTTTGTTTAGTTATATAAACCCACATTGTAATATTGGCTTTCTAACATCATAGAATTCTTAATTAATTGAGACAAATTCTCTTAAAAATTTGTGAATGGTTTGTTAAATTTTAAATCTTATGATAAAATTTAAACGATACAATACATTGTTTATAAAAACAATAAGAAGTCTATATAGACTAAAGTGAATAAAAAAATTTAAAAATTAATATAATATCGACTATTTATTTGAGATTTGAGAATCAAAAATAAGTTTTAACGATAATTTGCACTTTATATATATATATATATATATATAATAGTTGACGAATTATGGGTCAAAAATTAACATGCAACCAACTAATAAGTCAGTGCTCATATGTTTGAATTGAAAAAAGTGAAAGTTACATTTCCATTTGTAGCCTTTGCAATCTAAATCCCAAAAGTTAAGTGCTCATCTACAACAATATTAAAAAAGGAAAAACAGAACTTACCAGCAAAGAATTGCGAAAATGTGCACATAAAAATAATCTTATTTCTTGAAGAAAGAAGTACCGATAGGATTATCACAGACGTCAGACATTCACAAGTCACAAATGCAATGCAACAAAAAGTGGTGAATAAAAAAGATTGCATATCGTTCACACAAAATCAAAATGATATAATGTGGAGAGAAGAAAAAAGTGATTATATACAGATTCCTCTCTTGGTGTTGCCTATAAATACGGCATGAAAGCATACATGCTAGTATCCAAAAATTCTACAACATCTTCATAATTTACTTATGGCAGCCATACCCAAATCCTTGTTGTTTCTTTGCTTATTAACAATTAGCATCCTAGCAAATGTAGTCCTTGCTGACATTGGTACTGCTACTGCTTATCATCCCCCATACCTACGTAAGTAAATTTTGATTAATGGATGCCGTGTTATCGTTTTAGTAGATTACATATATAACATATTTTTAGTTTTCAGAAGAAGTGTTATTTATCATATTCTTTTATTGTATAATCTACTAAACTTGTGATTTACCAAAAAAAAGCAAAACTTTTACGACGTAAATGGGAGTTGTTTTGTTAATATTGATAAAAAGGGTATCGTAATATTTATGTTGCAGCAACAAAGTGCAATGGGAACAGACAAGACCAATTCCCACCAGGAAACCTATTTGTAGCAGTGAATGAAGGGTTGTGGGACAATGGAGCCGCATGTGGGAGGCGTTATAGGCTGAGGTGCTTAAGTGGGAAATACAGACCGTGCAAAGATGGCACCATTGATGTTAGGGTTGTTGATTTCTGCAAAAAGTCACCTTGCCCTTCTACTATTCTCTTGTCCAACGATGCCTTCTTTGCTATTTCTCTCTCTTCCAATGCCAAAATCAACGTCGAATACATCCAGTTCGTACTCTTCTTCTTCTTCATTTTTTTTTGATAAGTACACTCTTTATTAATAATCAGGCCACAAAAGTAGTGAGCAAATATAAAAACTTATGGAAAAAATCATCATACTATAAGCGATTTTTGTCATTTATTTAAGGTCATAACAATAAAGTTATCTTTTCCTCTTCTTCTTTTTAGTTCTTCATCTTCTTCTTCTGAACTTTTTTTTTGGTGTGTTCATGCAGGATATGATCGTATAAAGCTCAAGCTAAATATCATTCGAAGAATAGAAGAGTTAAAGAATATTGTTGAAATTGCCTTACTAATAGACTTCTAGTTAAAGAATATTACTTCCAAAATTAGAAAATCCTGGCTTAAGAAAGATGTAACTTTCTGCTTTTAGTGGTTATTTCGAGTGTAATGTTATCAACTTGCTCCATTAAGTTCTGAATTTAATTATGATAAAAAAGTTCTGAATTTAATTGAGGACCACATATGCTCCATGTTAATATTAATAGAATAACAGGATAAAGACGCTGACCTTTAAGCTTTTGAGCACAATATTATAAGTGGTCTAGCTAATGCTCAACGGGCATGCGTTAATTGAGTTTTTTGTAGGGATACTATGAGCTTTTTGTTAAGTAGCTTTGAGGCAATTTTTAATCTAATATTCCAATGATGATGAACTTCCTCTATATATTTTTCTTAAACTTTTTGTTTTAAATGAATAAATTTCTTAGGATCACGACATATAAAAAAAATATGGCAAAATAAAATGTTGAGGAATATACAAATTTATATTCAAGTTGACGAACATTTTTGGTTTTCCGCTCGTTTTTCCAGAAGAAGCAGAGAAGCGACAACTATTCATGAGTTCAAAATCTACGTGCTAAATCATTTCACACACTAATTCCTTAACAATTTTACATGTGAGCTAAAGCAAATTTAATTTTAATATCCTAGATGAAAATGTTTTAAATTTTTTGACCAATTGGTGGAGTGTCAAATCAACCAAAATAATATTAACATATTCAGAGACAATTAAATGAGTAAAGTAGTGATCATAATCGATCCACAGAGACCGATGAATAATTGTTTAATTGTCAAAATAGAAAAATAAAATAAAATAAAATGGATTAAAATTTGAGTGGAGCCGAGAATGCAAAACCAACAGAAATAAGAAATTGCAATGAAGAGAATTAATAAATTGCAACAATGAAAATGATTGAAATTCAATAATATTAAAAATCTAGCCAATGTATTTCTCCGTTAAATCCTTTCAGTTGATCACAGATATAAAAGATAAATATCAACCATTCGAATAGACAAAATTATAGCCATCGGTGACGTACTCAAATAACTAATATCTTCTTACTTAGTCGATAGCCCTATGACGCCCTGATAAAGTTTAATATATGACAACAGTAAGAACGAAAGAGGCCCATATCCTAGTCAATAAAGTCAGAAATGTCGTAAATCAATTAAATCAGAATATTCAATTCCATAACATTGAAAGTTGTCCAACCACATACATTCAAGTTATTTGCTACCTAGATTATGATTAATGAGACAATCTATCAATCCTAAATAACAATATATTGTTTATTCAATCACAAAATCGGTCAAATCATGCAATCAACATAAACAATAATAAAAGAACTAAGGAACAAAAATTAAATAAATACTCAAAATGCTTGATAACAATTATAACAATAGTCTCACAACCTTAACGGATTAAACTTCAAAATACCTCAATTAAAAAGGTGTTTAGTTACACATACTAAATGAAGAAAGCCACAAAGGATGAATGATAGTTGTTGTCTCAAATATGTGTGAATGATAAATAGCCGCCCAAGAGGAGAAAATCAATTAATATGTGTTCCAATTAGGAAAACCTAATTCCCCTCCAAAATAACTAATAAAAATAATAATAATAATGTTAATTGTTTTGTTCTAGCCATAAAATTAGGTTAACAACCTTCAAATATGTTCAGGAGGGTCCAATACCGAGGTCAGCAGTCCAACACGTGTTCCAATGCAAATTAAGTCAACCCAATCAATGTGCCTACTATGGTATGATCATGTCATAGTACAGTCAACGCCAAAACGCACCAAAACAGCTTTATTTCTCCATATTTCACCAACATTCACTTAAATAACCAAAGAAGCAAAGACATAAAAAGACACGAATAACAATAATTTATAATACAAAACAAATATAAAATGTCACATAAAACATGCATAAAATATAATATATCACCAATAACCGCAAAAAATATGATGTTCTAGATCGTTCCTTCCATTCCTCTTTGACCTACAAGTTTGAATGTGCTAAAGTTTTCAAAGCCAATGTGATAATAGAAAGACTAAGCATTCAAATTAACACTAATTTTGGGATTCAACAATGCCTCATCTAATTAAGTTGGAACTTGGAAGTGAGTGGAGTGAACATCATCCATCAAATCCTAACCATAAGTGTGCATGATTTATATCCACCTTCACGTTAATATGTGTCCACCATATTGATTATTTTGTTTTTTCTAATGAAGTCTAATAAGTCTGAAAACAATAGAAGTAATTCTTCTTATTAAGACAAATTTTTCTCTAACAAAATTTGAACGATCTTTGATAATATATATATATAAGACTTATAATGTTATCTTTTGTTACCACGATACCGCATTATATATATGCAATATTTTGGATTAACAAAGAATAGGATTAAAACGACAATGGCATATATATTTAATTACTTGTTATGTAAAGCCGATCCTGAGCCAATGTGACGCCTACATTATCGCAGAAGCAGTGGGGTGCGTGAAACTTTGAGCTGGTTAAAACATTAAACAAACAGATGGCTTTGGTGGTGGAATCCGACTGTGAGTTTTTTTTTTGCAAGAAAAAACCATCCCTGCAATAAAAGTTCTTAGTCAGGATAACTCAGTTTGTTAGTTGCACTATATTCGGCCGATTCAGTTAAACTGACCCTTTACAAGTGTAACAAGATTTATTTTATTGATGCTTGTAGAAAAGATACCCACTTTGTCTTCTGAAGTAGTAGTTTAGGCTATATAAAAGCTCCGCTTCAGATTAATAATCTTGTTTTTGTTTTAGTCATTGATTATTGTCACAATTTACTGGCAATTCTAGATGATGTTTGAGTTGAATTTATAAAAAAAAAATTACAAATTGTGTCACTTGTAATTTTTGTTAGAATACTTATTTTGATGTCGGATCTTTATGTTTGGTTTACTTTTTTTAATCTATTGTTATATTAGCAAAAGATTTAAATTAATACAAAATCTTTGAATTAATTTTTTTGATAAATTTATTCTCACCGATAATCGAACTCACGAATCTTTAATTTAGAGACATTTCAATATCAACGTGTTACAAGTTTATTATTAAGAACTTTAAGAACTTTCAATTTTCGGATGGTTTATCATGAAAAAAAGTTCGTGCTTAATGAATTAAGTAATTTCCAACTTCCAATTTTAATTTTTTTTTTAGGAATTTAGCTTTATCTTAAGGAAAATTTTACTAGAACATAAGTCACTTTCTAATATATTATGCTGTTAGATATTAATTTATTAATTTAGTGGTTAGTATATAATTCTAGGTAATTTATTTCTCGAAGTTTTTGTTGAATCTTTTATAATCACATTGCTAAATTTTAGGATATTGTTTGTTTACGTTGTGGCCTCTAAATTATATTATATACAAATTTAAATGGTTTCTTAAAACGTGGAATCGAAACCTAAATCGTAACTTCCTGTTTTAGTCGGCCGGTTCCAGTTTTGACCGGTCCAGTTTCGGTTCGGTTCCACTGTTTTGGTTCCAATTTTACAACTCTACCTTAATTGGAAAAAAGTTTAGTTGTTCATAATGTAAAGAAGAACACAAGAGTAAAGAGGTGGTTGTATTTGCCGTCAATGTGCATAAGAATGTCTAGAGAGAGAAACAAAATAATGGGTGGTTACTTATATATCAGATAACCCACCTTTATCCTAATTAAAATTTACTTTAAAATGTTCCAAAAATATCCTTCCTAAAAGATTCCACACTTTTCCTTCAAGACAGCCATGTTTTTGCCTTTCCAATTGTCTAAATTAGTCTTGACATGTCATCATTTAATTTCTGCTAGCGTTTCCCACGTCAAACTCGCGTTTTCCATATCATCAAGGCCTTGTAGTGAACCCTAGAATCCAACCTCTGCATAAAATAGCTCAAAGTCTATCCCTTTTTCACTAGGTCAACCCTTGAACAAGATTAAACACAAAATAACATAAAAACACAGAGATATAAGCTATAATGCATGCAACAATATTAAAATGCTAATGCAAACATGCACAATATGCACACTAACAGTTTCTTTCTATTGAAATTGAATCTATGCAGTGGAAAGAGTGAAATGATGATGTCGCAGGAAGGAGATGATGGCTGGAAAGAGATGATGGCTATGGTGGAGTTGGATCATGGTGGAATTTTGGGTTTTGGGTTTGATTTGGGTTAAGTTGTAATTGATTTTGGATTGGTTTGGATTTGTAATACCCCGAATAATTTTTATAAATATTTTTGGATAATTATATTTAGAGTAATTATTTTGAATAATTATTGGTGGATGTTTTGGGAATAATTATTTTTGGATAATTATTATAAATAAATTTGGGTAAAAAATTGAATTTTTATTTTTGGTGATTGAAAGTGATTTATTAATTGAAAAATTGTTGAGAATTGTAAAAGAAAAATCTGAAAAAAAAAAA